>NDGN011451319.1:0-14730 GCA_002564285.1 Tympanoctomys barrerae
CTTATTTTACTTTTGAATTTGTTATGGTTTATAGCTTTATAAAAGGTTATTCTGTCTTTTAATATATGTAAGCAATTTGTAAACTTAATATATACAAAATCCAAAAAGACATACTTACTCTCTTCATTTGTTATTTTGAACAGATATGTATGTTTTATATTTCCTACTTGCCTGATGTTCTTGATAATGCAAATACAAGGAGCAAATCTAATCAGGACGCCTGTTCTTGTGGCATTTAGTTCTGGTAGGAGGAGATAGTATTCTGGGCAAAGTGAGAAATGTCAAGAGACAGGGTAAGAAAGATATCCAGGATCAGACAAAACAGAAAGATGATTTCCCTTCCTCTATCTCTTCTCTCTCTTATGGCAAGCAGTAGGGATTTTTATTTTAAGTATAGTGTTTGATCATTGACTTTTATGTAGAGGAAGGATTATAGGAAGGCAGAGGATAACAGAGGCCATATAGAAACCTATTGATGAGTTTTGGTGCCTTGGACCAGGGAAATATGAATGGAACTGAACTATTATTTCATATACTTGTGCAAGAATACTGTACCTTATGCACAAAATAGTCCACAGATAAAAGCACAAATCAGATATTCCATATATGCTAGCAAAAAGACTGGATTTGATTTTACTTCTCTTTATTCTTTTAAAAAATATTCACCAATTGAAATCCTATAGTATATATTGAATGAAATTTTTGTTAAGTATTTCTCTTCATCGTCATCCTGGATAGCTGTGCAATTTATTTCTTTGATATTGCAAGCAATAATATTCAATCAAGTTGAGCTAGACTACTAAATTGAACTTTGCTAACATTTTCCCATTTTCACATGCGTCCTCAATGTGTCATAATATTTTAAAGATTTTTAATAAGAAAATCTCATGCCAAGGTAGGATAATGGCCCACATTCTTCTTCCCACAAATGTATTCACTTTAGCTCACTGTGATTATTTGTGTGTATGTGAATACCATGGTAATGTTTCAAATGATTACTTCGTCCCCAGTGTATAGCTTCTGAGTAGGATGTGCCAATGATTAAAAGTCTATGTATGGAAAAGCAACTGCTGCTTGAGAAGGGTGCTAAAGCTCAAAGCTGTGTGTGAGGCTTTCCTTTTTATAACCGTGACTTGGCTATTTGAAGACTTTTGCAAGTAACTTTTTAGAAAATTAAGTATTTATACAAGAATGACACCACCTATGTGAGATGATCCAAACTCGTATGATTTGTCCCTTATAGATCAAATATATATATATATAGATAGATAGATAGATAGATAGATAGATGTGTGTGTGTGTCTATTTATGGTGACCTATATATTAGAAGTCTTTCAGGAAACGTCAAGGTAGAGAAAATAAAATAAAATAATCATTTTGAAAAGAAATATTTAAATTCTATACAATTTTGGCATTTTTGTTTGCTTAATCACAACAGTTTCACTTTGTTCTTTATTCAGAACAGTTCCAGTCCTTGAGTTTTCAAGAAGAGACTATTCAGAATGGCTGACTGAAAGTCAAAATTCATTTGTCAGCATGGAAATCTATTACTTTGCTTTCAATTTGTTGAAGAAGCAATGTGTGCAGAGCTTTTTTCAATATCTTCTGCTACGGTACCACTTGCATCAATTCATGTCTAAGTGCCTCATTGACAAAAATAATAACAAGACCCCAATTATGACCTACTGGAATCAAACCACTTTTGCAAAATTTTAGAGGTGAATAAATAAAAATCTTCTCCTTCAATTCTTTTTTATGTAAGTAATAAAAAGTGAGTTATTGTGATCAGAGGAGGGCACAACTGGCAAAGACCCTAGTGCAACTGTGGACTCTGCTCATTGGCTTACCTTATTTTTTTGTAGCAGAGCGAAGATTCAACCTCAGATCCCTAAAGTGTGGCCAGTATTCTTCACATGTATCCAGCTTGCTTGATTATCGTAATTGTATTATTGAAACCACTCCATTAACTAAACTGTAGACAATCAAATAAAAATGTTTCTGTGTACTCTGAATCTGTTAAAGTTTTCCCATCAGTACAGTTTTAGTAGATATATATCATTGCACTTTCTACTTTATGGATGAGAAAAATCATGACACAGAACAGTTTGTGCATTCATCAAAATCAAGGGACTAAATTATAGAGTAAAGAAGAAAAAAACAGAAACAAAGTTTTTCTAATTAAGGAAGGGAAGAGGTGTTGAAAGGATGGGAAGGGGAACGAGAAAAAGTAAAGAATCAAGTTACATCACATATAGATATAACTTCCCTAAGATGAATGTGATCATTATACATAACTAAAATGTACCAATAAACTTAATTAATAAAAAATAAACTATAGAATATAGATATTAACTCATGCAACTTATGTGTGTCACAACTAGTTAGCTTAAAATCATGAAAATAAAAAATCAATTTATAGTCCTAAAAATAAGATATATAAAAATCTGATATGACTATTTTTTAGAACCATAGTAGTTTTGACATTCAACATCAGGAACTAGTGTACCATTAAAGAGAGCAGGTGAGAGAGATTTCATTGCTTTAGAAAATAATATTTGTGGAAAAGATTTTTGATTTGTTTTAATCTTGACTATACCTCCAGTTGTCAATGACAAAGGGCTTAAAACATGGTGAGAGTTCAATTACATCTGTTGAATAAATGGAGAATCTTATGTGGGATGAATTATTCAAATGCAAATGAATTTTATGTCCAAGAAATGCTAAAGATATTTATTCTATTATATTTTAGTTACATGCATTAATGGGTCTCACTGTTGATCATATTTATTAAGGCAATTCTGGTGACCTGGAGTTATTCTTGTAACTCCTCAAATATTATCTAATGTATAAGATGCATTTTATATAGTAAGCATACTAAGTATTGCTAAACAAATTTATAAAGAATTGTTCTGTCTTTCTGTACAGCAGTCACAGTGTATTTTAAATTTGAAATACTAGAAATACTTATGACAAGATAATGGTAGGTTTTAAAAATCTATTTTTTTCATTGTAAACATAACTGTTTTTTCTCCTACCAAATAAATTTCATAACTTTGTAGTCAAGCATATTAAGTAATAGAATATCAATTTAATCTTCATATTTAGAAATTTTTGCTAAGTAAATGGTTCATTCTTTTTGGTATTAAATTCTTCAGTAGTAACATAGACGGCAAATAAATACATGCTTATTTTCATTAACACAGGGTTTGTCCTATGTTTATCTTTCCAGATAATTAATATTGGGTTGGAAATTCCCTACCCAACAACCTCCAGAACACATACATAATCAAATACTATGAAAAAATGATTGGCAAATGGATGCATTATTGTAAGCAGAATTTTATAATGTACAAAACCCAAAATATGGGATTATTTCACCCATAGATGCATTCTTTACCATCTGTATCAACTTTCTTTGTGAAATAACAAGTGTTTGTTGTCAACACAAATGCTAAATTTTAGGTTAATTTAATATATAAACTCTGTAGATTACTAAATTAATCAGTTTGATCCCAGAATGCTCTTAACTTTCTGAAATTAGCTAGATTGAATATTTATTTATTTATTTTCAAATAAACTTTCTTCTGTATTTAGGACACGGTCTAAAGGGTCTCACTACGTAGATCGGACTCAGAATGATTCTCCTGTTTTCAGCCTCCCTAGTGGTGGGATTACAGGTGCATGCCAACACGCCTAGACTCAATTGCCGTCTGAGTGTGCTCTGCGGGAGGGGCTGGCACAGCAAGCCGGGGGTTGAACCCTGGTCACTGCACTCTGCCTAAGCAGGTGCATTAGTCTGTGAAAAAAAATATTAATGCATGTTAATAACATAATAATGTAATCCGTGAATAGCACAGATTTGTGGTATTCAGGGTGATATTTACATGCATACATCATTTATTGTTTACGTCCATCACTTTCGTTTTCACTCCCATCTCTGCCTTCCATCTGGCCTCCATTGCTATCCCTTATTGTTGAGGGCTGTTCTATATAAATGTTGGGGAAAATAATCTTATAATTAAACTGTGATTAAGGCTTGTCTGAGGCTTAGTATCTTGCCATGCGGGCCTGCTATGGCATGTGGAACATAATTTTGGGTGCCTCCATTCAGGGTTCAGGCCTGAACGGACCTGTGACACTGTGCTGGCCCAGGGCAGGATTACACCAGCTGAGTGCACCCTGGCTCCCTGAGAACTGGGTAGCAATGGAAATTGACTTTCACCTTGGGGAAGGGGCAAACTGCTTCTTAACCTGCTCTCTCTCCCCACCACCCTCATCAACACAAAGATTTTCATCAGCACAGCATCATCGCTGCCTTCTGAGTCACCCAAAGTGATTCTCATCAGCATAAGACCCTGCTGCCCTCTGAGTCATTTAATAATCCCTCTGATTATTGTGCACACCCACTAAACAGTGGCTAGCCCAGAAGTGTCTCTGCCAAGCCCAAGGCAGTGACCTCCCAGCCCCCGTGGTGCATTACCATGCCTGCCTCTGTTCCTTATTTCATTCTTTCAGCATACCTCTCACGCAGGCAGTTTGGGGCATTGGCCAGCTCCTCCATACTTTACAGTCCTTCCATTTCCAGATTGTTTGCTGTTATGTATGGTGCTGATATTATTTTTTTTCTTTTATTTATTTATTAACTTTCCACAAAGAAAGAAAGCATGAAGTACTTTTGTTTCTATATCTGGCTTATTTATATTATTTATTTAATTTTAATTTTATTTAATTATTTTTGTGCCAGGAATACAAATCAGGACCTTGCCCTTGCCAGGTAGGTAGGGTCTCACTAAGTATTTTAGGCTAGCCTTGAATTCATCATGTGGCCTAGGTTGATCTAAAACTCTAAGTGATCCTCCTCCCTCTATCTCCAGAGTTCTGAGATTACAGGAGCACCCCACCACACCCAGCCTGGTTTATTCACTTTAATATGATACCCAACGGTTCCACCCATTTTCCTGCAAATGACAGGATTTAATCCTTTTTATTGTGTGTCTAAACCATATTTTTTTTATTCATTATCTGCTGACAGCCAGCTAGGCTGATTTTATGTCAGCTATTATAAAACGAGCCACAATAAACAGGGGAATGTTTTCCTAGTGGCTATGTGGTTTACATTGCCACCAAAAGTGAGTAAGTGTTCCTTTTCTCCATACTCTCACCAACAATATCTGTTTTTGTTTTGATATTGGCCTTTCTGAGTGGAATTGGATAGAATCTCAATATTGTAATTTGCATTTCCCTGATGGTTAAATATATTGACTTTTTTGGGTCTCTATTGGTCATTTTTATTTATTCTTTTACAATTTATCTGTCCAGCTCATTTGTCTATTTTAAAATTGGATTTTTTTGTAATTTTGTTTCTAATCTTTTGAGCTATTTGTGTATTTTGAATATTAATCTGTGAGATGGCTGGTTGGCAAGTGTTTTCTTTCATTCTGTAGTTTGTCCCTTCACTGTGTTGAGTGTTTTCCTTTCTGTGCAGAAGTAAATAGTTCTTGATTTGAGTGAATAACATCATGTTCTGGGCAGTGGGTAGATTATATGATCATTAGCTTTCAAAAACAGTTTTTTTATGTCATTCAGTAATAATTGAGCTGTTTCTATGATACCATATTCTAACATTAATTCCTAAAGATAATATTCAGAGAATCAAATTTTACAAATATTCAAAAAAATTTTAGTGTTATCATTTGCTTCGTTTATTGATCATTGATATTTTACACAGTGTTATAAACTTCCAACTTAAATAATGTATGTTATAAATATACAAAAAACTGAAACAATAATGTTGTTTCAATAACATTAATAGCCTCTATTGTACTTTATGTTACAATTGCCCTCAATTGCACACTAATTATAAAATCCTCACCTTCTTTCCCACTCATCCACTTCAGCTTTTCCTTCTCTCCATCAACCTTGTACATTCTAATGGCCATGACAGGATTGGTTTTTAAAAGCTCTTGCTATCAAAAGCTTCAGAGAATAAATGTAAACCTATCTTAGGAGGAAGCATATGAGGAAGTTTAGAAAATAACCTCGCTGTAAAGCCTGAAGGTTGAATGCTAGCTGAAAGCCCAGCCACATCTTTATCTATCTGACTTGGCCATCAATAACAGCAGAGCACTAGTGGAGAGACCCGGTGCAGAGGCCTCCTTCCTTGGTTGAGAGGTCTCCGGGGACCGAACCCTTGGCTCCCTGCATCCACATCTGCGACACAGTGCTGGAACCAGGAGACAACTTCATCTATTATTTAGATCTGTCTGTCTTTTCTGCTTTCCAACACATTTTCTTTTCTGTTTTCTTTCCTGTCACTAAAAATGCCATATATATTTGTTTGTCTGTTCAAATATAAAAACTTAAATACATACTTGAGAAATGCCTTGGTGATCCATGAACATGAGCTGTAACCATTTACAGATGAACTTTTTGAATGAACTGGGTGATCCCAATACTTCCTCAGATACACTGGACGATGAGGGAGGGCTAAAAGAGACTTTACGATGATCACAGTGATAGCCTTTTTAATTTGTTGCATAGCCTTTACCAGGAATTAGCTGAGTCCTTGCAAATCCTCTGAGGAGAAGGCTCTTTTGGTCTTCATTTAATATTTTTGGTCAAAGATTCCTTTTCCCATTTTTGGAAAAATCTCTTCTGAACTTAAATATATGTAGTAATGTGTATCTTATATATTTTAAAATTAAATTTCATGTGTCATAATACAGAAAAGGCTTCCTTCCCTTGTTTCAGGGAAAGACCTGGTATAAATGACAACCTACCCTTCCTGAAGGTTCCTTCTAAGGAGACCATTGATAATAAATAGGTACATGCTCCATGCACAGTGCTGTTTTATCTTCCAGAAACCCTTGCACTGAATATTGATGAGTTGTAACCTTACATAAATAGAAAAAAGACAGACATCAGTTCTCTGATCAGCAGTAAAGCACTTGGCATGGGATTTCAGACCTCTCCAAGATGTCTGCCGGCCAGTTCCTCACAGTGTGTGCACGCACTCATTAGCTATGCCATAAGGAATGCCACTTGCTCTGTGCTCTGTGAGGCGGAACAATGGGGCACTCTCCTCTGGAATAGCTGTTGATTCCTTCAAAGTTCAGTCAGAGCTCACAGTTTTCCCTTCTGAATAATGTATGAGCTTGGTTCACCCACGTGCTGCTAATCTAGTATGGAAGAAACTTCCAACAGTTTCTGTCTTCATGTCTGCCTTCACACACACACACACACACACACACACGCACGCACGCACGCACGCACGCACGCACACACACACTCTACTTACTGGTTCAGACAGAAACACCTGACTTGCTTCTGTTTGGCAGAGGGTTGTAATGAAAAGCAGAGTGGGAGGAACTAGAAGATTGCATGAAGGCACCTACACAGCCTCCACCTGAACACATATCACTCTAGGGGCTCCTGCTAGACAGAAACCCAACCCCTGGGGCACAGCAGGGAGCAGATGCTCTTCTGAAGCTCATATTGCATCAATCCCGCGTGACAATTAGGGCCCACTCAGTGGCCAGCTCTCAAGCATCATTCTGCAAGACAGTGTAATTACCTCTAACATGCATATTATTCCTAGGCTTGCCATAACAAATTACCACAGCTAGGTAGCTTAAAACAACAGAAAATTATTGTCTCCTTGTTCTGTGGGCCAGAAGTTCAAATTTGAGGTGTTGGCAGAGCCATGTTCCTTTGGAAGCAGTTAAGGAAGAATCCCCCTCACCACTTGCAGCTGCCGGCAATTCCCTGGCTTGACTAACTTTAGCCTCTGCCTCTGTTCTGCAACATTCCTTCCTGTGTATCTTCCTGTGCCTTTTCCAAGGCACCAGTCATTGGATTTAGGTCCCATTTGAAGTGTGACCTTATCTTAGCTAATTGTGCTTGTCCCTAAACAAAGTCATATTTGGAGTTCCAAGATGACTAAATGTGTAGGGATGTTTTTCAGTGCAGTGCAACATGTAAGAGAAGAAAAGTGACACATGCAATATAGATTCTATGCTGTATGCTAGAAATACCTTGGACTCAAGCTGAGTATATAAGCCTTTCTGAGCAAAGGGTCACAGCCCACTCCCACATCAGAGGGAGAAGCCTCCATGTCTACAGCTCTGCTAGGGTCCCAGGTAGGACAACGCAGTGGTCCCCAACCTACCTGTCACTAGGTACTGGCTGATTCTGTGGAAGACAATTATTCCACAGACCAAGATAAAGGATGGCTTGGGGGTGATTCTGTCATGTTTATTGTGCACTTTATTTCTGTTATTACTGATATTATTATTCCATTGTAATATATAATCACACAATGATGCAACTCACCAAAATGTAGAGTCACTGGAGGTTTTTTTGGGCATGATGTTGCATGTTTGTAATCCCAGAACTCAGGAGGCTGAAGCAGGAGGATAGCTGTGAGTTTGAGGCCAACCTAGCATATAAAGTGAGTTCAAGGATAGCCTGAACTACATAGCAAAGCCTTGTCTCAAAAATCCCCCATCAAATAATCAGTGGAAGTAAATGGTCTTATCTGGGGGCGAAGATGAGAGAGAGTGACATCCCAGGTATATTTCATTCATCTAGTGTACTGTGTCATCTCATTTTGTTGCTGTCATTACAGAAAAGCCTGCTGCATAAAGATAAGATGTTAGAAGTAGAAGCAGACTTTTCAGTTCTTTTATGGCAGTTTTAAGATGCTGTGCTTTGATTTTAATTTAGAACATATGGAGGTTCACAGTTGTCTATATGGTATCAGGAATCAAACTCAAGACCTTGTACTTACCAGGCAGGTGCTGCACCACTGAGCTGCATTCCTGGCTCTCAAACACACTTTTAAGGCTACCATCATTTGAAATCTCAAACAGTTGGTTCTACTTTAACAGCACAAAGTTCATTCATCTGAGTTTTTCATAAATTAGTTGTGGATCCATGTCTTTCCAGTTCAGGGGTCTGTTGTGGTTGGGACACAACACTCAAACTCTTCAGAAAGCTGAAATCAGAGAACATGCACCAACTGGGAGAAATAAGGCCCTAACTCAGTCTCTTTCAAAATCTCTGCTAATGTTTGAAGCATGCCAAAACTCTCAGCGTTCACTCATTGCCCTCAGAATTCCATTTTGGCTTTGAATGCACATGCACATACTTTATCTGAGAAGTTATGCGCAGTCCTTGTTCTCCCCCAGTGAGGAGGGTTGAGGCTGTTGAGGATGCTGAACATGTCACAAGAGTCAGAAAGTTCTGTGACACATTTTGTGTCAATGAACTGAGCTGCCAGTGGTGATGTTTTTTTCCTAACAGAAATCTCTGGAATGGTTTGCATGATTTAAAATTTATGGGCAGTAATATACCTTAAGAAACCAACTCACTTGTGTGTATAAGAGAAAATGTATGTCCATTTGCTCACAGGGCTATGTGAGCAGATGTGAGTAAAGGGTGTGTATCTTAATGTGGTTTATAGTTGTAATCACACCCTACAAAATGTTACATCCTGGTCACATTTTCTATGGATAAAACAGTGTATAGACTGATATGGATAAATAACTTATTTGATCCAAGTAGTGAAACCTTATATTCATCAAGACGTAGGAGGCTACCCAAAGATGCATATGCCAACACAAAATGACATTAATTTTCCAGATATGTAGTCATTCACAGGCTTGAATAGTTCTGCAGCTGTGGCATTTGTGGGAAACAAAATGCACATAACATATCCTAATGAACATCTTCCTGACAAATATATCCCACCATAGCAGCATTATATTGTTGTCAACATTAATGGGCATGTCGGCCTGGGCTGTGAACCATGGTGCCACATTAGTCTTCTCTAGCAATTGTACTTCAATATCTTTTGCTATTTCATCAATTCACATAGTAATTGTGCTAACAAATAGAAAAACATTTGCCACTTTTTTTTTTTTTTTTTTTTCAGAATCAGGAATTGAACTCAGACAGTTGCACTTGCCAGGGAAGTGCTGATTCCACTGAGCCATCTCCCCATCCCCTGCCACTTTTTGAACTATAGCACTTCCTAAAAATTCATGATGAATGTTTTAGTAGCTGGTAGGATCAACTTCACCAATAGTAAAGGAATTCCTAGCTTTAGCAATGTGGTTAGCTACAGAGAATCATTCTCTCAGTGCAGACACACTTGATGAAGTGGTGGCCCTTAATTGTTTCTTGCTGGATGTGGTGGTGCATGTCTGCAACCCCAGCAGTTAAGAGGCTGAGGCAAGAAGACCACTGTGAGTTCGAGGACAATCTGAGCTACACAGTGAACTCAAGGCAGCCTGAACTACATAGGGCTACTTTGTCTGAAAAATCAAAACCAAAAAAAATTCTGTCCTTTTGATCATATTTTTTCTTTTGCAAAACTCTAGACTTTCCATTTAAGGCCTATAGTGATGCAGTTTCAAAGGTTTCACGGCTTCACTGGAGAGTTGGTTGTCATATGTTATACACAATAGGCTTGGAAAACGTGAATCACTATTACAACGAAACAGTAATTTTACTGGGATTCTTTGTATTTTCTTTCAAAGTCAGCTTTCTTTTGGTTGGCAGTCTAAGAGTCTTCCATCTCACTATTGGACTCTCGCTTTTCAAAGAAGCTTTCTAATGATGTTTCTTTTCATATTCATTTTGACTAAGGTTAGATCGTGGGTTTACTGAAAAGGTGACTGAGGCAAGTATGTAGTGCAGGAACAAGATACGGGTGCAAGTGGCAAACAAAATAATGGGTGGGCCACACATGGATTTAAATAAGTGTCCAATTCTACTTTAGTCCGCTACCAGATGCAACTGTACAATGAAGTACATTGGTTCACTTGCCAGTGGAAAGCATGTCATCAGACAAAGGTTAATTGCCACTTGCCTTTCATTTATATAGTTTAAGAGTGATGCAAGCAAGTGATTTATTGTGATTGCTGTGTAGTCAAACCTTGATAATGTTAATCTATATTGCAGCTGCTCCCCAATGTTAGCATCATTGTCTCAGCTTTATTTAAGTTAGTTATGCATTCAATTCTTACAAGAAATGTGCAAGCTAGATCCCTTGCATGTGTGGTTCACAGTAGAACTCAGACTCAAAGGGAAAATCCAGCGCTCCAGCGGACCCAACAGGAGGTGAGATGAGGTGGCGTTGCATGTGATGGGGACTGGCCATAAATACAGATGGAGCTTTGTTCCTTTGCTTTCTGCTCATCACCCTCTGTGTGCGCAAGTTCATAGACCTTTTGGGGTTCCCTGAGGTAACCTTTCATTCAGGTTTGTCATCAAATCCACTGCTTCTGAAGACTTCCTCTCATAAAAAGTTCTCTGAAGAGGGTTTTCCTAGAAGATGTTATTCTTCTTTTTTAGTTTGACATATGATCTATAATTTCTTAAAATCTCCAAAGTTCAAATATTCCAGAATCTGTAGGTAAGAGGCAGGAATAATAAAATCTCAAATATTTGTCAATCTTTATGTAAATAGTATCTTAAATATATTAGTTAGCTTGAATAACAGGAACGGCTAAGAACAAATTAAAGAGATTTGGATACTGTATTATTTCTAGAGGACTAGAAAAGTAACTTTTTATAGTAGTAGGAGATCCCAAAAGAAGCCTCACTGATATTAGTCAATTTGTGCTGTTCTTAACAGAATACCACAAATTAAGTAATTTCTTAAAAATAGAAGTTCATTTGGCTTATGGTTGTGAAGACAGGTAAGTCCAAGATTAAGTAGCTGCATCTGGGGAATGTCTTCATGCTGAGTCACAACACAAGAGAAGGCATTGCACACTGTGAGGGAAGGAAAGGCAAGAAGTACAGGAAAGGGCTGTGAACTCATCCTACTGAGACAGCAGAGTAGGGTGTGACAAACCAGCTGCACAGGTGGGCATGACCTGTCAATTACGGAGACTGAAGTTTTATGCACAAAACAGCTTCCAGGAGGCCTACACCAGACACCAATCAGAGAACACAAGCAGAGTTTTGCCAGGGTGGCCTAGATCTGATGTCAGGGTGGAAATATAGAAGACTGTGGCCAATGACCTTGTGGCTACTGCCTTCGTTCTTCCACGGTGGTCTACTGGGCATGCATATGTACTGTCTTTCCTCATACTCTTGCAGCAAAGCACTCCTCAGAGCACTTCTATTTCCTTCTTGTACTTTAATAGATATAAAATACCTCCTTATTTCATTTCATGTCCAAGGTTTCTTTCAGGATAACAGGGTTTAGAAAGGAGCCCTGAAAAGAGTACAAAACCCCAGTATTGAGTAACACTTTTATTAGAAATCCTACTTCCAAGACAAGCATTAATCCAGTCTGGTGGCAGTGGCATTTCCCCTTCATGGGGCTAGAGTCCTCAAGACCTGAACTTCTCCTAAAGATCCTACCCCTCAGCACTATCACAATGAGAATAAAATTTCCAACACACAGACTTTGGGGGACCGATTCAAATCACATATTTGTCTATTTTATAACTTAGCCCCAAACTGTCCACACGCTCACCCTTTTCATCACTTCATCTTGTATGCACCTCAAAATGTGAGTGCAGGTGTTGTCTTCAGATTCTGTGTTATAGTTTGCTAAATTTTCCCTCCTTGAACTAAGAGCAGAACTACTGAGAGTGGAAGAACGGGAGGGCTGGGGTGCAAGGGCATTGTCTAGTCTCTGGCTTTCAAGAACACACTAGCTCTCTAATGCCCCACGTGGTGGCCAGAGAAAAACAGGAGCAGCTTCTTCTCAGGGAATCACCCTAGATTGCAATTAGAGCAAAACTTCTCCAGTGTCATCCCTCACTTTTACTACCTCTGTGAATCTTCCAGTGTAAGCTTCTGATTAGTTAGAACGCTTTCAGCTGTAATTAATAAAACCCTCAAGGAAAAAAAAATGCCTGTAAACATGTCACCTATTACCTCACAGAACAAGAATTTGGAGGTCTGGTTAGTTTCCAACATTGGTTCATTTGGCAGCTTAACAACAAGGGCACAGGTGCTTTTTGTCTTTTTTTTTCCTGATGTGATCTTGTTTCCAGCAGAGTCATTTTCCCATTGCAGAAACTGATATCGGTGACACTTACAGATGTGAAGACTGGGCCAGTTTTATGGGCTTGCGATCTACATGCTCCCAGCAGGCCCCTGGATTAGAAGGATCCTGTATTTGGACATGAATATTCTCTGATCGACATCTTGAAATTCTTAGTAAGTTTACCTTAAATTTGTGCTTTGTGGGTAAGATATCACCTCCAAAGAATCACGCATCAAGGGCTTAGGGGGGGCTTAGTTCATAGGCAGTACTATATCACCTTTCCCTGTCATGAGATGTAGAACATCTGCTCCCCAGACCTCCAGCTGCTGCCACCCTTCATACCTAGCAGGACTCAGGGTCAGTGTGAGATGCATTCTGTGAGCTGAGTGACAGGAGAAGGCTCCAGATGTCAGTGAGGGCACTCCACACCTACCTAGTAACTAAGAGCTACCATGACAGGTTGAGAAAGAGGGACAATTGACAAAAAGGAAGAGGCTTTTCATTGTCAGTTTTCATTTGGCTGTACAAATTGCATGGGTGACCATATTACCTAATTTCAGCAGAATTAGTAGCTACCAGAATGTCTGGAAAAGCTTTCCAAGTATGGATTAAAACAGCTTACAGCAAAGGTTGTTTCCTCTGCTGAGACATCAACTGGGACTGGGCATGGTGGCACATGCCCAGTGAAAACTATTTCTTAGTTGATATTTTTGCGTATATTAACCTAATCAAATACTATGTGAAAACTCTGAATTGATCACAGATTCATACAAATGTTATGCTACATTCTGCTCTTAGTTGGACTCACTATTTAATTTTAATTTTTGAATATTATTTTGAAGTAGTTAATGTAATCTTGAATTAACATTTAACTAATTTTCTGAATATTGTTTAAATTTTTGTTTTATGATTTATACTGTTTCTTTGACTTACAATCTACTTATAGACATGGTATGATATTTTCTCCTAGTATTAGAAACTTTAAAAAGTGCATTTCCATTTTCCATTGAATTTATTCTTCCTTGTCTTTTACACACACACACACACACACACACACACACACACACACACACACATATATTACCTGGCACAAGATTGATATTGTTTTCTGAAAATCTTCAATGACCTTTTAAATCGGCTCATCCAATATAATTATATTTTACATAGTTGTATCAGTCAGGGTTTTACTAGAGGTACAGATTATAACACAGGATGTATAAATGTATAAGAAGTTCCAAGGTTGGCTTCAGATAGTCAGCCACAGAGTCAGATGAGGAAGCATGCAGAGGGTATCTGCACCCTGGAGACTGGAGGACTCAGTCTGAGGTCTGGAGCTCACTGCAGTGTTCCATGCAAGTCTGTATCAGGAGGCCGATGGATCTGTGATGCAAGGCCAATGAGTCTACACCAGAAGGCTGAAGGATGCAAAGCAGAAGCCAAGAGTCTGTGCTACAGTCAGGAGATGACATCCAAGTTAATGTTGAAGACTGGAGCTCCTCCAAAGAAGAATGGGACCCTCCATCCTTCCTCATTCTCCTTTAAGTGATGAGTCATTCCAGAGTGTGGCCTCCACACCTTGGGTGTGGAATTGCTGAGAAGATTTAGTTAAGCTCTTAGCATCTCAAGGTGACACAATCCATCAACCACTACAATGCTCCTGCATAACTACCATTTTGAGAGCTCTTTATTCTTTATCCAGGACCATACAGCAACTTCTC
>NDGN011451323.1:0-11479 GCA_002564285.1 Tympanoctomys barrerae
AAAAAAAAAAAAAAAAAAAAAAAAAATCTGATTTTAAAATGCACAAAAAACTTGAATACGTTTTTCACCAAAAAAGATACAAAAATGGCAAATAACAAACAGACGCATGAAAAGATGGCCAACAACATTAGTCATTTCAGAAATGAAAATTAAAACCACACTGAGGCTGGGAGTGGCGGTGCATGCCTGTAATCCCAGTACTGGAGGAGACTGAAGCAGGATAATCTGTGAGTTTGAGACCAGCCTGGGCTACATAGTGAGTTTGAGGCCAGCCTCAATTGTATAGTGAAACCCTCTCTCAAAAACAAAACAAAACATAATGAGATACTACTACACACCTAATAGCATGGTTGAAACAGAAAACCAACAATGCTAAATATTTGTGACAATAATAAGATTCGGGGAATAAAATAGAATTAGAACCCTCAAACACCCCTAGTGCAATAATGGCACAACCACCTACAAAAGTTAGGCATTTTTTTTTTTTAATTAAACACAGGGCATGGGGATATAGCTCAGCTGCAGTGTTTGCCTGGCAAATATTAGGCTCTGAGTTCAATTCCCCGTACAAAAACAAAAAGAAGAAAGCAAACAAAAATCAAAACAAAACATGAATTTACCATACTACATATCAGTAATTCCACACCTAGGTATCTGTTCATAAAAAATTAAAACATATTCACCCCAAATGTGTGGTTTTATCATTTTATTCATAACACCTAAAAAGTAGAAATCTAAACGCCCACCAATTGAAGGACTACAAGGCCAGGGAGCTAGCATAGTAGAATAAGCGCTTGCCTGGCAAACGCAGGTTCCTGAGTTCAATCCCTGGTACCACAAAAAAAAAAATAAAATAAAAAATAAAAATAAAAATTGAAGGATTAAACAAGACTACACACATTTAAGTACAATTTGTTTAATCAAATAAATTATTTAGTTGGGCATGGTGGATGCACCCCCATAATCCTAGCACTCTGGAAGGCTGAGGCAAGAGGATCACTGCAAATTCAAAACCAGCCCATGCTTCAAAGTGAGCTGAAAGGCCAGCTTGAACTGCATAATGAAACCCTGTCTCAAAAAACCAAATAAGTAAATTCTATGCTTGGGGGAGTCACTTCATGACTACTTTCACAGATAAGAAACTAAGGGACAGAGAAGTAATTTACATAAGGACATACAGAATAAATGGCAAGGCTAAGTTTGTGTTTTGTTTCTGTAGCCTAGGCTGGCCTTAAACTTGTGATCCTCCTGCCTCAGCTTTCCACAGTGCTGGGATTACAGGTGTGCACCACCATGCCCAGTCAAGGCTGAGATTTCAAACCCAGTAGTCCACTGAGAAATGGTTAACCACTATCACTGCCTCCTAATTTATATTCTTGTCCACTGTAACTATGCCCCTCTTCTGCCTAGCTCTCCTACAGCTCTCTTTCTTTTTTCTTTTTCTTTTTTTTGTGGTACCAGGGATTGAACTCAGGACCCTGTGCTTGCAGGGCACTTATTTTACTGAGCTATCGCCCAGGCCCAACAGCACCCTTTCTAATGGCCTACAAGTTCCTAAATGCTGTTTCCCATTGCCTCACTTTAATATTATCCACTGCATTCCAACCATCTTGCTGTTCCCACATCACACTAGGCTTGTTTTGTTTTCAGAGCCTTTATAGTTGCTGTGCCCTCTGCCAGCGAAATTCTTGAGTGGTGGCTTGCTCACTCTCCTTCACAGCCCTACACAGATTTCACCTCCTGAGGACTTCTCTGACTACCCTAGCTAAAATACTACTACTCACCCTTTCTGTATTTAATCATCTGTCAATGTTCATTACCTAATTCCAACACCTCTCAGTCTCACCACTTGTACCTAAGAGGGTACCTGTCATGAACCAGACACCTGCACTTAAAAATTTGCCGTTTAAGCTTTGCTTCAGGATACATTCATGTAACTTCAAGCAGCAGACTATAATAAAATCCGGAAAGGAAAAAAAAATGCGTATACAAAAGAACCTTTATATGCATTAAAACTTGATCTTCCTACTGGGAATGTAGCTTACTGAAATAAAGACTTACCTGGTATGTGCAAGACCATGGTTCAATCCCCAGCACAGACACACAGACAGACAACAAGACACACACACACACACACACACACACACACACCTTCAAAGTGGTCCCTTGGAATCTCGGGGAGGACGAAACTAGATGTGCTGAAACCTTTTGGCCTGATTTTTCTCGGTTGTTTTTTTTTTTTTTTTTTTTTTTTTTGAGCCTGCAGCCAGGAGAAACAAGACCGGACACAGCAGGAGAAAAGGTGACAATTTCCCTTACCTTGATGGCTTTGTCCATGTCGTTCTCCTCCGACATGCTCCGCGAGGCCCCCAGAGCCAAGAGCGCCGCAGGCTGCGTAGCTGCTCGGTCCCCTAGCAGCCGAGGGCGCAAAGGGCTCGGGGATCTGGCCCCTGGGTCTCGGGGAGACGGACAGCAGCCGCCACTAGCGACAGGAGGGGACGAGGGCCCTGGCGCCAGATCGGCTTCGGGGGGCGGCTCTAGGCTGGCGGCGGCGGCGGCGGCGGCGGCGGCGGCGGCGGCCCCTGGGGACAAACCTTTGTGCTGGGCCCCGCGCGGTCGCCTCCCGGCCTCATCGCCGGCCGGGGAGGCAGGCTCCCGGGGCAGGGCGAGGCGAGGAAGGCCTCGGCCCGGGGCTTTGTGCGGGGGCCTCGCTGGGCCGCCAGTTAGACCCGGGCTCGCCAGGGCCTGAGAAGTATTCTGCGTCTCCGCCTCCGCCTCCGCCACCGTCGGGAAGCCGAAGCCGAGACCGCAGCCGCCGCCGCCGCCACTACTGCTCCCGCCGCCGCTTCAGCGCCACACATCGCCGGGACACCCGCGCCGGGCAGCCCCGCCAGCCACCCGCCCGCGCTGCACCCGGCGGGAGGTCCGGGCTGCCGCTCCAGCCGCCCAGTTCCACCGCTCCGCCGCTCCACACGCCGCTCGCCGCAGCCCGCTGGTGCTTCCGCGCCACCCCCGAGCCATGCAACTGAGCTGCAGGCGCCCGCTGAGGCCGCCCTGAGACCGCCCCCAGGCCACACAGGCCCCCGGGCCTTCGGCTGCGCTGGCGCGGAGCTAATGACGTCGGAGGCGGCCTGACTGGGCAGGGCCTTTGGAGGTCGCCGCAGGACAAGAGTGACTGCGCCTGCGTCGGCACCTCACCCTTGATCTCGGCGTTGCGTTGACTTATACTTCGAGGAACACAGTGGAAAGGTCCGTGGAGACCGATGGGTGATACAGAAGAGGGAACTGCAAGCCGAAAGGGTGCTGCCGTAGGGGAACGGAATTGTGTATTTGGTGAAGCTCTAGAAATAGGTTTTTTTGCGCTCGGGAGTATCTTCTTATCCCTCGTTTATAGATTTGGTAACTGAGGTTTAGAGGGCTTGTTCCCGGCGTTTTAGTACAAAATACTGGGCTTCAGGGTTCCTGACAGACCATACCCAGCCACGCACCAGCCAAGGAGATGAGCAGTACTGTTGAGCAGAAGAGGAACTTTAATCAGCGTGGCCAACGCCGGGGAGGATGGATAGAATGGTTCATGATCCGTCATTGAGGGGCAGACAGAAACTTTGTAGTTTTGTAGATACGGAAAACAAAGACGAGGGCGAGACGTTTGCAAAACTGTCAGGGTAGGTAATCCTGGTTAATTATCTCATTATCTCGAACTGGTTCTGTGGGGATGACCAGCAATCTTTATGGCTTGAGGTAACAGTCCGATCCCAAGTGTTGCTTGTTTTTTCCTCCTGGGGGTGGGGGAGTAACCTCACCATGAGGCGGTCTTCAGGACTGCTTTTCCTGGAAACTGGAGTGACTGCAGGTTTAGGACAAAAATCAGAGGTTTAATAAGGTTCCACTCCAGGGAGTCTGAATGAGAATGTTATAAAAACTGGCAGGTGAAACCAGGGGTGGTCCAGTATGGTGGTGCAGGCCTGTAACCTCAGCACTTGGAGACTGGGGCAGGAAGATCACCTAGAGTTCAGAGCCCGCCTAAGCTTCATATACTGAGTTCAAAGCCAATCTAAATTACACAGCAAGACTCTGTCTCAACAAAACAAAACAAAATACTAACAAGTGAATATCCCAATGTTGCTTATTTTAGTGTTCTCATGTAACTGGCACTACAAAATGGAATTTTCAAAGTTGGCTTTTTTTTTTCTTGTAGAAATAAGTAATTCTTTCAAAATTCCTTCTGAGCACAAAACCAACACCCCCTCCTTTCCTCAATCCAGAACTGGAACCCAGGTCTGTGCTCTTTACACTAAGAACCTTTCAAAGAATTTTCAGGAGCTGTAGCCTATCCCACTCCCACCTGTTTGGGTTTGTTGTTGTTGTCATTGTGTTGGTTGGTGGTTTGGTTTTGTTTTTTGCGGAACCGGGGATTAAACTCAGAGCCTTGCGCTTGCCAGGAAAGCGCTTATTCTACTGTGCCATCTCCCCGGCCCCAAACCACATGTGGTACTGTGGATTGAACTCAGGCCTTTGTGTTTGCTAGGCAGGCGTTGAGACCACTGAGCTATCTCCCCAGCCCCCTGGTTTGTGTTTGAAGACAGGGTCTTGCTATGTAGCCAGGCTAGCCTCAAACTGAATCTTCGTCTCAGTCTTCCAAGTCCTGGGATCACATATGCACCCCATCATCACCTCTTGATGGTTCTACATCACTTATTGACTGAGCATCAATGTACACTAAGCCTGCTAGACATTAAGGAAACATTTGTAGTCAAGACACAGTACCTGTTTGTGGCCCTCCTGGAAAAGGAAGCAGTTAGTATACAGAGAAAAACAGTGTGATATTAAAAAGAAAATAAACATAACAATAATTGGACGTAGGAACTATTTCACACTAGATGATTAGGAAAGGGATTTCATTTAAGTTGATAGCCTTGAGAAAAGAATAGATAACTATTGGAAATACAGACAATTGGAGGAAGAAATTTGGGAGTAGACAGAACAGCAAGTGCAAAAGTCTTAAAAGTGAAATAAGTACAGTATGTTCAAGGAGCATTACATGATGCTAGACAAGTACTTACTTCTTGATGGTTGTAAAAAGCCAGTACAGTGGTGCTGGGTTTTAGCAAAAAGAAAAGGCTTTAGTGTGCAGTCATCCAGCAAAGAGGCCAGGAGCTGTGGGGTCAGATTTGCTTCTCTGATCGCTTGGTAGCAGGACACTATAGGAGAGGAAGGAGTGTGAGCAGTGTAGTGACAGAAGAGGAGAAGGAGTCATCTTAGGGTTCTTTTGCTTCGACATAGATCATCATGCCCCTTCACAGGTAGCATGTTCTGTGGGGGAAGGGGTTGAGCTTGTGATGCCAGTAGGTTATTGGCTGGATAAGATGGCTTCTTCTGTGTATATCCATTTCGAAAAGCCAGTTTCAAATAGTACCTTAGTGGATTCTAAAAGGTTTTCCTAAAAATCAAATTTAATATTTTATTAATTAAGGAATCTGTGTCCACGTGCATCTAGGCCCTAACTGATTTTACAAGAAGACCATTGTAGCTGGAGTAAAGTGAGAAAGGGTGAATGGGCAGGGACTGCATCATGCATGGCCTCAGGGATCATACTGTGGGCTTTGGACTTTATTCTAAATCACTGGAATATTTTAAACTAGAGTTTAACCCAATTTCCATTTTAAAATGTGCTATATGGAGAATGGAATACTACTAGGACTGTTGGAATAATCCAGATGGTACATTACTTTTATGTTTTGAACTAAGGATTTGACAGTAAAGATGGAAAGAGAAGATAGATTTAAGGTATATTGAGCGGTTGGGCATTGTGGCCCTTTTAGGAGGCTGAGGGAGGAGGACTGCCACAAGTTCAGGAACAGCCTGAACTACATAACAAGACACTGTCTCAAAAACAAATAACAGAAGCAAAAATATATATGTTTTGGGGATAGCATTGATAGGATTTCCTAAAGCATTAGATGAAAAGGAGGATAAAAAATGAATTAAGGAAAACTTCTATGTGTTTGACTTAAACAACTAGATGAATGCTGCTGCTGCCTTTCAGTAAATGAAACACTTGATGGGGATGTGAGGGACCAGTCCAGAGTTCTTCACTGTTTGTTGTTTGTTTTAATGTATTTGGTTGTTGTATGGTCTCACTATGCAGCTTGCACTCATGGTCTTTCTCCTGTTTTCAGCCTCCCCAGCGCTGGGATTATAGGCGTGTGCCACTATGCCAAGACTGGCTGGCTCAGCCTGCCCTGGCGGGTGGGGCTGGCATGGCATGTGGTGCCCAGGTTCAAACCACAGTCCTTGCGCTCGCCTAAGCTTGCCTAAGCAGGCACTTTAGTCTGCTGAGCTTTCTCACCAGCCCAGAGTTTTTTACTGTTTAGGTGAATTTGAGGTTCTTGTGACATACCAGACATTAAGCCAAATACATAATTGAATATCATGGAGACTTAGTTGTCCACCAACCAAGTGGTGGACAATAACAATTATTGTTCTCTCTTTTTTTTTTCTGCATATACCTATACTACATTCCTCAGCCCTTACAGTAAAGTGTGACGTGTGCCATGTTCCTCCCGGTGGAATATGAGCAGAAGGGATGTGTGTGGTCTCTAGGTTCACCCATAAAAGCTTTCAACAGGTGCTCCCATGTGCTCTTTCTATCTGTGTCAGGTGGAAGCTGGTGGTAGCCAGATTCTGGAGAAGACTAGTCCTCAAGATTGAAGATGCCTACATGGAAGAGACCCCTACCTTGACCAGGCCTCAAGATAAAAATGCAATGGCCAGGCCTTCAGGCCTCTGCAAGGGATAAGCAATAACTTGGAATTATACTGTCATTGGCACCACCTGATTCAGGAAATCCAGACAGGCATCAGTTGCCTAGATGGGTGACCAGAGCCTCTGGACCCATCCCTTCTCAAAAATGCCTTTGTTCTTCCTATATACCCTTGCTATGTGACCTGTTTCCCTATTGGATCAATATTAGCTAATTGGCTATACTTGTAATTCTATAGGTCAATTATAATTTGACCCACGTTGTACCTCTATTGTGACTAAATTACCCATGACAAAGGACCTTAGTGACAACTCACTTGAAACCTCACCTTTCTCTCGAGCTATCTCAATAAACCTTTCCTATGCCTAACCTCCACTGTCATTTAGAATTCATTCTTCTGTTTCAAGGGACATGAATTCAGCACATCTGACATCTAGCAGGTTGGGAGTTATATTTCTTCTATATCAACCAGAGGACAGAGGAAACAAAACAGGGTTACCATGGAGGAAAAACAAAAGTAAACCCCTGGCTTTACTAGCTCTTAGTTGATTTATTTAAAAGTCACTAATTCTGGAGGTCACACAGCTGGGCAGTACATTACTAGCTTCCTACTAACTTTGCAGTAAAATCACATCTCTGATATATGGATTATGACAGTTGCATAGGTTACTTTCCCAAAACTTGAAGGCCCATGGCTTGTTGGAGCTGGTATGTGTTTCTTCTCCCCATTTTATGTTTTTTCAGCAACTTGGGCACTAGAAGTCCCGCAGCTCTATTGTAAGGGCAGGATGTTTCCACATAAGAACATTTTTTTAAACTATGCCAATAACTAGAAGGTCACCAAATCAGCCAGCTACCCCAGTACATCAATACGCAAGCCTTTTCCTTTGTAAAACAACTCTTATATGACTTCTTTTTTTTTTTTAATCTTTATTTGTTTGGTGTAGGGTTTCGCTACACAACTTGTAGTAATCCTCCTGTTGCAGCCTTCCCAGAACTGGAATTGCAGGTATGTGCCACCGTGCTCAGTTATGGGACCAGCATGGCACACCCAGGGTTCTAGGCTGGCATGCTATGTGGTGCTGGGGATCGAACCCAGGTCCTTACACTTGCCAGGTAGGCACTTAGACTGCTGTGCTGCCAGCCCCCTTATGACTTCTTTTATTAGGCACTTGCTCCCTTCTGCTAGCAGAGTGGACACCTAGTAAAGAAGCCTTGCCTATCTTGTGCATACCATGATTTGGTCCCCATCCCAACCCCAGTACTGGGAATTGAATCCAAGACCATTTTTCATTTTGGACCAGGTCTTGCTAGGGTGCCCAGGCTGGGCTCAACTTGGAACTCTCTCACCTCAGCCTCCCAGAATGCTAGGATTACAGGTGTGCATCAGCACACTTCTCTTTAGTCTTATTTCTAGATGCCCTACCATGCCACTTTTTCCCACCATCTGGTAAAAGGTTTTGGAGTGATTTGTCATTCAGCTTAGATGAGTGATTTTGTCACCTGGAGATGAAATACTGTCACAACTACTACATGGGATATCAAAGTCATTTGGGGGTCCAGGGAGTTAGTCTAAGCACCTGCCTGGCAAGTGCAAGGACCTGGGTTTGATCTCCGGTACCGCATGCCATGCCAACCCTGGAACACTGGGCTCAAAGTGCCAGCCACCGAAACCAGGCATGGTGGCACACACCTGTAATCCCAGCACTCGGGAGGCTGAGACAGGAGGATCACTAGAGTCCAAACTGTGTAGGGAGACCCTGTTCCAAGTAAATATGTCATTTTTGGAACCAGGTGGTAGACAAGAGCCTAAGAAGATTGTTAAAGCAGGCCTGAATTGGGCCAGGGAGGTAGCTCAGCAGCATAAGCACCCACCTGGCAAGCACCAGGTCCTGAGTTCGCTCCTCCATACTGTGAGGAGCTAGTCGAAAGCTAGAGTAAAAGATGTCACTGTACAATATTTTGTGAAACTAAAGGGGCTGGGGAGATGGCTCAGTGAAATAAGTGCTTCCCTGGCAAGCACAAGGGCCTGAGTTCAATCCCTGGTTCCGCAAAAAAAAAAAAAAAAAGTAGCAATATTTTGTGAAACCATTACAAAGATCCAAAATGTGCCTTTAAAAAATAGAGATTTATAGGTCTCAAGCCCTCTACAACTCAAGTCATTGTTTCTTAAGTCTCAGCAGGACCCCAAGGTAGAAAAAAAGAAAGCCTAAATCATGGTAAAAATCTGTCCTTTGAAGATACTAATACTGAAGGCACCAAATGGAGTAGAGGAAAGAAGTTCCTTGTACGGATGGGGGGAGAAGACGAGGCAATACTGTCATCTGCAGTTATGTGAAATTAGAAAATATTCCAATGAGCTGGGTGACCTGATTCAGGAAATTTCTAAACAGACAAGCTGACTGGTTTTTCTTGCTGCTTATAGAGAAGAAAGAGATAAAGTATAAAGAAATTGCTAAACAACAAGGAGCCAGTACTTGATGGTTTTGAAACTATACAGTCTCTTGAGCAAAGATCAAAATCGGGACTGCAACACATGGGAGTACTGCAAATTCAGAATTAATCTAGACTGCATAATGATCTCGAAGCTACCTTTAGACTATGTAATAAGACCCTGTGTCCAAAAACAAGGAACAACCCATCAAAACTAAAATAGAGTTTGTCTTAGCTTAGGCTGCTTTGATAAAATAATACCAACTGGGTAGATTACACAACACATTTATTTCTTTTGCTTCTGAAGGCTGAGAAGTCAAAGATGAGAGTCCTGACAGATTTGATTCCTGGTGAAGACCTGCTGGCACCATCTCAGTGTGTCCTCACAGGAAAAAGTGAGCTCTACTCTCTTTCCCCTTCTTATAAAGGCACTAATCCCACCTTGGGAGACCTACCCTTATGCCTTTGTAGAAACCTAACTACCTCTCAGAGGTTCTCTTTCTAAATATTACCATATTAGAGAGTAAAGCTTCAGCATGAGTGTGAGGGATGGAGGGGACGCATCCATTCATAGCAGTCTAAAGCTAGTGTAAGAGATGTCACTGTACAATATTTTGTGAAGCCATTACGAAGATTCAAAATGTGCCTCAGAAAACGAGATTTGTAGGTCTCAAGGCCTCTCAAAGGACTCTTCAAGTCATTGTTCCTTAAATCTCAGCAGGACCCCAAGGTAGAAAAGACTGTATTTCAAGCAGATTTGTGGTTGTGGCTTTTATCTAAGGGAGTAAGCCACAAGAAGATGCCCAGGAAATCACAAAATTTTTGAAAGACATATTTGGACTCTTGGTGTGAGGGAGAAAGGGATACTACTACAAAACAATAGAGGCTCTAATTTCAGGGCAAGAAGCAAATTAAGCTGCTTTACTATAGTTGTGCTGTTTGTTAGGGAAAAGTATCATGCAGAAAGTAGAACCAAGAGCAAATGATAATCATTCTTAGGCCTTGAGCACCAAACATGAAAGATCCAAATTTGTTAGTTGGATTTCAGAATTTCCATGGACCAGTGACTTCTTTGTGCTTCCTTCTTTCTTCCATATTTATCAATAATGTCTATAGTTTTGACCTCTATTTGTCAGGGTTCTCCACAGAAAAAACCAATAAGACACATGGATAAGTACATAGACATAGAGAAGTTCTATTATAGGGATTGGCTCATGTGATTATGGAGGCCCAGAATGCCTGGTATGCAGCTGGCTGCATGCTGGAGATCTAGGAGACCTGCTGGTGTAAATCAGACTCTGAAGGCCTGAGAGCAAGGAGCACCTCTCCAATGGCAGGAGAGGATAGGTGTCGCAGGTCAAACAATAAAAAGAGCAAATTCACCCTTCTTCCACCTTTGCATCCTCTCAGAGCCTACAGTGGGTTAGGTGATGCCTGACTGTATTCATGAGGGTGATCTTTGAAACTCAGTATACTCACTAAGATGCTATTCTCTTCTGGAAAACCCTTCTAGCCATACCCAGAAATGATCTTATACTAGCTAATTAAATATCTCTGCCCACTCAGTGGACACAGTAAATTAATGATCCATTCTCTTATTCCTGGCCCATTGTTGTACCTTGAGTGTGGAGAGGATAATTTGTCTCCTTAGTTTTGATCAAGAAGAACTGTAACTGTGGAAATATGTTTAAGGACTTCACGGTAGGAAATTGCATCTGGACTTGAGTTGATTTTGAGATTCTGGACTTGGAGCTGATGCCATAACGCAGGCACGTCTAGCCCACAAGCTGTGTGCAGGCCTGGAAAGCCAGTCATGTGGGCCCACAAGATCATAAGCTTCTTAACATTGTTGTGTGATCTTTAGTGATATTTGGCATGACTCATCTGCACAGTGCTGGAATGTGGACTGTGTAAGTCACAACAGAATTCTGTGTAGAAAAGGGCACAATGCATTGCTATATTTGGAACAATGGTTTTCAAGGATTAAGCACAAACACGGAAAGCATGCTATGGTGACTGCCACTTCATCAGTAGGGAGTTCATTGGTGACACGTGGATCATGCAACTATTTTTTTACCTGAAAAATAGTTCTGATGATTTTGTGCGAGTACATTTGGAAAATTAAAATTTCCTAAATGTTATGTAATTGTCTCTGAGTTAAAAATATACAAAGATTGATTATGGATCATAGATGGCAGTTAGCTTGATAGAATGTTATAAACTCATATATAGATTCTTAAATATACATTTTGTGATAAGTATAATAGACCTACCAATGAATAT
>NDGN011451327.1:0-15747 GCA_002564285.1 Tympanoctomys barrerae
AAAGAATAAAATAAAATAAATAAAACGAAATACTTAAATCCTTGGCCAGCAGTACCTCTTGGGCAATGTGTATTCATTACTATTTGTTCTTGTATTCATTCATTTGACCTTATTAAGCACCTTTACCAGGCATCATTCTAGATACAAAGAATAGAGAAATAAAGTCTCCGCCTGGAACTTACATTCTTGTGCGCAAAGATCATCAGTAAGCAAACATAACAATGCCAAGTGTGCTATAAAGAAAAATAAAGCTGAATATGAAAAAAAAATCTCAGTATTTTATATGGAGTATTAGCCAAAGGCTTCTCTGAGCAGGCTTCTCTTTTCAGTAGAAACTTGGAAGTGAAACTTGGGCAGCTTCGATGTGATGCCAGCTGTGACTGCTAATTGTGCTGTCCGTGTGACTTGAATAAGACCTGCCTAGGACATCAGTGTGAAATGCCAGGTGGGTTTGCGGATGACTGACATGGAGGCCAAAGACTGAGAAGGGAAGGACCACCTGGGATGTGGGCAACAGCAACCAATAATGTGCAGCTGGGACGGATAAAAGGGAAAGAAGGAAGACGTGTGCCCTTTTCTTTAGAGGGGCTCCAGTCCCCCATCACCCTGGGACACAGTTCTTCAGTCCCTTCATCCATCCAGTGCAGACTCAGCCTTGCAAGGGAAATTATGTGGCTTTCCAACACAGACTTGCACTGGTTGCTTTGCAGTTGGCTCTGACTGCTGCTGAAACTTCTAGGTGTAGCAGAGGGTTACTCTGAGGTCTTAAAGGCATTGAGCAAGGCCTAGAAATGCCAGAGCATGAGTTCTGCCCAATCTTGATATGAGGGGGCCTTTTGAGTTTCTGCACAAATCTGATCAGAAGTTATGGTTTTGATCAGATGTCCATATGGATTGTAGGCAACTTGGGGGAGGCTGCACTGGAATTTCAATTGTCCTGGGAAGAGGCAGAAAGAAGCAAAGGAAGACATCTCTTCAGTATGTAATTTCTGGGACACCACTGGGAAATTCAGGGAGGAAACGAGACAGAGATTAAGAGCTTTGGCTCTTCAGCTATCACAGAGACCAAGGGCTTGTTTTGACCTTGTTTAAGTAAACTCAGGTTGCTGAAATCCAGTTATTGGCAAAATCTTGTATGAATGTTCTTGGAACATTCCTTTGTGGCTCACAGACATTCTCTGATGTCTCATTGAGGACAACCTGGAGACCACACAAAAAACTCCATTTTATACTGAAGATGCTGAGACCCAAAACTTCAGTGACTTGCCCAAGTACGCACAGCTATTTAGGTGTCATGGACTCGCCCTGCCTGGTCTTCTCTGAGCTACTCACTCCAAGACCATAGCCTGCTTCCTATTTGATACATACAGCCCACGCAGTATGAACACAGGATGTACACCTGTGAAGAAAAGAGACTCAGTAGAGCAGAAAAACTCTTTGAATTGTTGTCTTCAGGTCACCAAACCTAGGAAGGAGTCTGGCTACAACAGATGTGTGTTTTAGTTTTGTTTTCCACACCACGTGGTTACCTCTTTCCATTCTTTGTGGCTCTTCAGGAAATCGAAGCCCAGAGAACAGAGGTCTCATTTGCAAGTAAAAGCTGGGCTACTTGCTTGATTTTTTTTCCTCTCCAAAGCAGAGCTCAGCAAAGCAAGCCCCAACTATGCGTTGCCGAAGGAGCCACTCCGTGTATCTGTGCGTGTACACAGGCCTGTGGCTGGGTGAATGCTTGGACAATTTTCATAACACCATGTCCGAATGGGAAGACTGCCCCATATGTGATGCTGTGCGCTTCTTTCCATATATGCTTAGTCAGTTTAGACCTGACTGTCTGAAGGCTGTGCTTGGAATAGAAGTGGCGTTCCTTCCGAGGCCACTTTCTTGGACACCTTTCAAGCATTGTTAGGCTTCACTGCTCCTCCCACTTCTTTTTTCACTCTCCTGGTCAGGTCTCTTCTAGTCTGTCTGGGTAATTGTTCTCTGCCACTCCCAACTGTCCAATGGAAGGTCTGTGTTCAGATCCTGATTGGAGAGCATTCCAAAGGTCCTAAAGGCAACGCGTTCTGCCCTTCCCTTCCAACAGACCTCTTGCTTTTGAGAAAATCGTTCCTCTTTGGTTTGCCAAGCTGGTAATTTCTCTCCCTCTCTCTTTTCATCAAAGTGCTCACCATGTCTTTCCTGTTGTCTCACGTCTGCCCTTGCCTCTCCTACCCTTGCCCTTAACTTCAGCTCATCTGCCACCTGCTCTTCAGCCATGCGCTCCGAGTCTTTCTCTTCACTACTCACCAATTCATCTTTTAGAGGGGATCCTTCACCTTTACTGGCTGTCTTCAGAGAAGGGGCCACCAGCTTAGAGAGAAATTCCAAGTGGGAACTGGACATATACCTGTGTTGTAGAGTGGTGCCTACCAGATTGTCTTTTCCGGAAGAGCTCAGAGGTGCATGTTCAAGCGCTGGCAGGTTTGTTCACAGATAGTATCCCTGCCACCCGTGCACATGCAGCGTGAGGAAGGAAAGCAGGTACACTGCAGATTCTGAGGGGCCACTTTGGGACTTCCTGGTTGCATGAATTTCAAAACATATGACCTTTCCTCACTTTCATCTTCCCATCTAAAAATGCAGATATTAATAGTGCCCACTTGACGGGGTTGTTATATGTCAGGGTGTGCAATGCAGCTCTCTCTCTCTCTCTCTCTCTCTCTCTCTCTCTCTCTCTCTCTCTCTCAGTAAATGATAGCAGGTTCCATTTTTGTCCTTAGAATTGCCTGGCTTCTTCCTCCCTCCTCAGCTTGTACTTCTCCCCAGCAGTACCTGACCTGAGTACGAGATGCTGGACAATCTCCCAAATGTGCTAACCCTGAGGGGCCTTTAAGGTGAGCAGCCTTTTCTTCTCAACCCCTAGCTGGGTGTCAGGCAAATGCTTCACCGGCTGGCTGACATATGTGGCCTGCTGCAGACTAATTTCTCCTGACACGTTGCCTTGAATGCACAGTCACAGAGCATGTGCTGAAGTGCTAAACACCCCAAACCGTGCACTTTCCAAGCTGTGAAAGCTTTTTGGTGGGTCCAGGCTTTTTTTTTCCCCCCTCGACCTGAGGCATCATAATGGAGCAGCACATGGACACTTCATTGAGGCAATCTGTCATCCTGAAAATGCTCAGCGGCAGTGGCAGCAGTACCTGTGTGTCCCTCTCAGTGAGGCAGACACCCCCAAACAGCTGCTCTTCTGTTGAAGTCGATGCTGCATTAATGAGCTTGCAGACAAAGAAATGACTGTGTGGCTCTGGGTCTGCGCAGGGCCTGGGAGGAAAGCACAGAGGGAGACTTCTACTCAGAAATAAGGTTACTTCAAATACGAAAAGGAAATCAGTTTGAGGCCCCCAGGAACTAACAGGTTTCTGGTGACTTAGAGCTTGGAAAGACTGGCTTGTCCCCCTGCCCTCTTTTACTGTAATGTGGCCAACCAGCACTATCTGGCACCCTCCCGTGTATAGAGTGCTTTCACACTCTGAAGCTCCTTCGTGCCTCACCATATCCCCACAGATGCTTGACTTCACAGAGGCAGAAATGTGAATCTTTGAAAGGGTCAGCAAGGTAATGAGCTCACATGGCTAAAAACAAGGGCAGGGGTGACACCTGAGCTGAGGTCGGTAAGACTCTGAGTGCCCAGCTTGCTGAAGAACTACCTCCACTCATGCTGGGGCCCTCCTCCCACACAGCTGCCATGGCAGCCCATGTAAAGGAAGCTTCTGGTAGGAGGAGTCTGCATGGGACTGAGTGTCTCCATTGGGATTTAATGTCGTTTGCCTGTGAGGGAGTCAAGGGAGAGGGAAGGGCTCACAAAATTTCTCAGAATCTTAGCACTGCACCATAATGACATCAATTCTCTGCCCTTCCCATGACGGTCATCTAAAAATTGCATACAGCACCCTAGGCCGACCACACAGCAGGATGGTGGGCAACTAACAAAGAGTACAGAATGTACAAGTACAAATCAAATCCCAAGCTACAGTGCCTTCACTGCTTCCATTACTACTACTGACAATAAAAAAAAGTACAGATAAGGGCCGGCAAGATAGCTCAGTGGACTAAGTGCCTGCTTAGGCAAGCTCAGGGACCAGGGTTTGATCCTGGGTACTGCATGCTGTGCTGGCCATGCCCCTGAGTCCACTGAGCCAGCTACTGAGTCCGGGTGTGATGGTGCATGCCTGTAATCCCAGCGTTGAGGAGGCTGAAAACAGGAGGCTCACTACTAGTTTGATCTGTGTTGTGAGACCCTGTACCAAATACATGAAAATAAATAAATAAAACAGATAAAGCAACAATGACAAAAATACTACTATTACTAAGTAACATTTCTTTAGCTTTGAGTGTGTGGTGACATTTGCTGTTTATCCATACTATCTTAGATTCTCATTGAATGGAGGGGTTGTCTCTCTACACATGAGAACTCTGAGGTCAAGAGAGACCAAACAACTAAGAGGCCACAGAGCAGGACGCTGAGCGTCCGAGGCAGGACGCTCAGGTCTCTTGAGTCCAAGCCTATAGTATTTCTATTAGTGCATGTCTGCCTCCTCCGGGAGAGAAGGGCCATCTGCAAGTTCGTGGGTGGTGTGCACATCTGTAGATCTTCTGTCCAATGCTGAAAAAGACTAACACTTGCAGGGCCGGTCCTCCTGGTCATCCAGTGGTAACCATGTTCTCCTGCCTCAAAGAAAATGGGTCTTAATCACCTGTTTTTCACTTTCCATGATTGGCCAAGAAATAAAGAGCAAAAGGATGGATTCTAAAATTGCCAGACTTGAGGTGTAAGTTTAATGGAACTCTCTGACAGTTGTGCTAAAATATCTGTGTCTGTGCACACACACCCACATCCGTGTCACCCGGGTGGTAGACACGAGCGAAGAACGAAGGGCTGATTACATGTCCTTTTCTGCCTCCTGACAGCTATGAAACTACAAGTGGGTAGATTATAGCTGAAGATAAAAATAGACATTATACTGTCGCTTTCTCTTCCTAGCGTTTTAGTCACTCCAGCTTGAAAGCATATTGTAACATTTTATTGTAGTCTGGGCTCTCGTGGCTTCTCTTGTTTGCAATTCCTTTATGGAAAACTAGAAACATTCCTTCTCTGTGGAGAAATGAACTTAAGTGAGTGAAAGGCASCCATGTGCGTGTGCGTGYGTGYGTGYGTGTGCGCGYGCGYGYGYGTGTGTGTGTGTGYGCTGCAGGTTTGCCCATGTCCCTTCCGGGGCAAGAATGCCTGAGAAAGCAAAGGAGGTAGAGAATGTACACTGTGCACGTGTGTGCCCACGTGTATGCGCCTGGGTCCCCGGGCCTCCGACGGAGGAGAGGCGGCAGAGTGTGAATCTGAATAGAGCGGAAATTGGAAACTGACACAGCTGTTTTTGTTTTGCTGAAGCCATTTTTAGAACTTCAGGATGCACTAAGCTTCCAAACCAAGCAAAGCAATCCACTCCGCCTGGGGATTAAACCTGAGCCAGAGATGGGCAGCGATTTGAAGCACTGAACCTATCACTAAAGCCCTGCAGAAGATTCCTCCAGCCAACTTCACAGGTCACTTGGCAGAAAACATCTAGAGCACCTTCCTCAGCACTTGGACTGAGTTCTGCGTTTTGTCAGTTTGACCTTACGCTTCCTCATCTTCCAGTCATCTCTATTTCTCCCAAAATTTTGTTTTGGAGTCACTTCCTACTCAGCAAAGTACAATGTTCAGTGTTTTTCCACTTAGGGTCCCTGGACTGCCTGCCCAGATAGTGTGGGTGTACACATTCCTGTACCCACTACAGATGGAGTGGACTTGAATCTGTTAGGAATCTGAATTTTAGCAGGCTTCGAAGAATGCTTTACAAAATGCAAAACCACTGTGCAGGTGTGGTACCATGCCCAGGGGACTCACCTTCTTACCTTCTCCACTAGTTCTGCAAGGGGAAAAAAATTAGAGCTACTTTCAAGCTCTGAAACCTTGGTCAACTCACTATTTCTTTATGTTCTGTTTTTAAATCCGTAAAATGGGAACACTCACAGTTCCTAGTGTATTGGGTGGAAGTGAGAATTGAATGAGAAAAACATGTGTATTAACAAAGGCGAGTAATAGTCAACTGGGAACGGGGCATTTTGACCACCAGGGGAAAACTAACTAGGTTTGGAGACATCTTGGGTTGCTGTGTTGAACTGGAGGTGGGGATGGTGTTGGGAACTAGGATAGAGGCCAGGGACAGGGCTAAGCTTTCTCCATCATGCAGAGCAGCCCATCCACAAGGAGCGACCCAAAGGTCGGTAGTTGAGCACTGAGGTGCCCTGGTGAGAGCCCAGCACATCAGACTAGGGTTGCAGTTCTGAGGCCACTCAACCTAGCAGTGTGATCTTGAGTATACTGTTCAGCCACTGGGAGCTGAATTTTCTCCACCTGTATGATGCAGATAAAAATTCCTGATTTATAAGGTGAGGGCTATGTACAACCTGTCTGGCAAATTTTCAATAGGGACCTCCCTCTGAGTTCCTCCTTTTGGCTTAACAGGGGACAGTCTCTACATTCATAAGAATCCAATAAGCCTCCCTCTTAATTAGTCAAGTGAGATACTTCATGAGCTGGCACTGAGCAGGGCACAGATGGGCCATCATCTGAGCATGTATGCATGGCCAGGCCCTGTTACTGAGGTGAGGAATCAGAGTGCTCCCTGTCAAGCCGCAGCTCCAGGACAGCCCCATGGACAGCCACAGCTGACATGCTTGCCTTGAATATGCTATTAAGCCCATGAAGCTATTTTAAAATAATAGAGAACAAGTTTATTGGGAAAGGAAAGTACAAAGCCTAAAATTAAACCTACAGGGTTAGTTTTCTTATCTAAAGGAAAACATACCCTGTAATATTTAGGTTACTGGGTTTCAGATGGCTAAAATTTGCCATCAACTGGCTAATTAGCCACACAAATAGAAGAGAGAAGAAGCATTATGGTTAGTATCTAGATGTCCCCCCAAAGTCTTATGTGGTCATAGCTTGGGCTTTTCAAAGGTGGATGTATCTTCAGTATGTGATGCTGGGGATTCATGGTGAGATGCTAGGACTAAGGGTGCCCCACACTGAGTGTGAGGGTTGCCTTCTTGAGGGTGGTTAGCCTGGATAAAACAAAAGAGACAGCAACGGGGCTGCTGTGGTCACTTTTGCTGCATGTTGCTTGCTTCTCTTGCTATCTTCTGCCTACCATGAATGGTTTCTCCCCTGCAATGCCTCTCTGCCATGCCACCCTGCCTTGGAACCATAAGATCATGGACCAAAATGTCTATAAATTGAGCTAAGCAAGTAATCTTTTCTTCCTTTCATTTTGGGTGTCAGGTATTTTGTCTCACCAATGAGAAAAGTAACTAAGACAAGGGGTACACATAAATCAATGCAATAATTTAGATTTTTTGCATGCATGAGAATGCAAAGAGTGTAAAGGATATGCAAAGCCTTGGGGTAGGTCTCAAACACACAAACACACGGGCGTTCTGGGTGCCTCCATCCCACAGTAGCCTCAGGTCATGTTCACCTCCAGCCAGTGGGGTAGGACAAACTTGGAATTTTACTACTACAGGAAAACTTTAATATGTCATAATCATAAATATAAACACAGGAAAGTTGCCATACCCTTAAATTAACTTGTAGGACAAAAGAGATGCACAGAGAGCCTCGCACCTGCTCTCCAATTTCTGGGCCCTACAGCTACTCCAGTCTTCTTTCTCCTCCTACTTTTTGCACTATCATTTCCAACAGATTCATGCTCCGTGTAATGCACAATTTTCCCCCACTCAATATGCTGATAGCACAGAATGACTAAGCACATGATTCAAGACCTCAAAGTTGGAACCCCAAAGATAAAGAAGACCTCACCCCTTAGAAAATGAAGGTCAGCTGTGCCCCAAGAACAGCTGTGAATCACAATTCTCTTACTCTGTTTTTTGAGTTCAGTGGCACCCTCCTCCTGGGAAGGGGTGGGAAGGCAGCAGGTGAATGGCTCTGCTATAGGATTTGTGCTCTAGATAGACATGGAAACAAGCAAACAACACACAACTGCTGCCACAGCATGGAGCCTGAGATGAAGTCAGCAGGCAGGTGCGGCCTTGCTCTTGCTCGGCATTATCACACACAGCTGCATCAGCTCTTACTTTTCATTCTGGTCAAAAACACTGTAAATTCATCCTTCTCATCAGGAAGTCTCCCATTAAGGAATGAAACTCTAAGGCATGAAACTCAGCACCCCATTAGAGAGCCCAGGCCAGCGAAGCTCAGACACCCCAGGTAGCTCTATGGCAGGGGTGCTGAGCCATGCAAATGGAAGGCTGTCTTTATCCTCCTCAGGAGGAAGGATCATGCATACCATGCCCACCCTTAGTGTGGGGCCCAGAATCCTGGGAATAAGGAACCATGTCCAGGGGTCCTCAATACTGTCACATTGGCCTATAAAGAACATGCCCTATCTTGGGACAAAAATGCACCATAGTGTAACCCTTACACAGCCCTCGAGCTACACAGGTAGCATCTTCATTTGCAGTGGAACAAAATGAGTCTCAGAGAATAGGCAAGGGCCTGCCTCCCCAAGGAGGAACCCTCAGCTATAAAATTCACTTTGGTTAAGAAGACTCTGATCTTGTTTTTCTTCACTTAAAACCCTCCAACAGCTTCCCCATTGCCTGAGGCAGTACTTTTCAACCCTGGCTGTGCCCTGGAATTACCTGGGGAAATTTCAAAAATGCCAATGTCCTGGCCCCAACCCAGACCAATTAAACCAGAGTGTATGGGGGTGGATCTCAGGCTTGGTGTTAATGCTTTCTGAGAGCTGCTGAGCAATACTCCAGTGCCGTCAAGATTAAGAATCACTGCCCTAAGGGATTCATGTCATGCTCCTTAACATCTCCTGCCAGATCCTCTGCTCATCTCTATAGCCTTAACTCTGCACCTTCTCCCACTTTACACTCCATACTTCACCCTCCAGGGACAGCCTGAGCATCTCACTGCTCACGTACTTTACCCTCTACCCAAAGTGGTCTTCCTCCTCTTTATCACCTGACCATTTTCTTCCTTGAGAATGAGTTTGGCACTACTCCTCCAGGAATCCTTTCTTGACCCCATATCACAGGGCACCACGTGAGCATGCTCCTTCTGCTCCAATATTTTAAAACTGATTCATATTTACATCTTCCTACACTAGAATGAATGCCTTGATCAGATCAGGTCCTACACAATTCATTCTCAGTAGACAGCACCGAGGTACTGAGAAAGTTTGTTGAACCAGGATTGAAAGCAAAAAGGCTCCAACACACTCATCCTCACACACTAACCATCACTGAGCACTACTTACAGTAGCCCAAAGTAGACACCAACCTGGTCCCATCAGTGTGTGAATGCACTGACATCACGTGGCGTAGGCATACAACAGAACATTCAGCCTTTAAAAAAGGAGGAACTTAACTCACACTACTAAATGGCTAACCCTTGAAAATGTTACACTACATTTAAAAGCTTGAGATATAGCGATACGTATTATATGATTCTACTTAGGTGAGAGTAAATTCACAGAGACAGTTAGTAGGCATGACCTGCCTGGGAAATGGTACAGGTGATCAAGAAACAGGGCATGGGAGAGGTGCCAGAGGGTGAGGAATGCGGTTCAGTGGGTCCAGAGTTTGTCTGCGATGATGAAAAAGTTCTAGGAAGAGTGCTGATGGTTGTGCAGCACCGTGAAAGTATGCAAAGACACTGGCTTGCACACTTGGTTTAAGTAGTACCATTTTTACTGTATATATTTTAGACACATAAAATTTGTTGATGGCTTGCAGAATGAATATATAAAAGCACTAAGAAGAGCAGAAGAACCACATATGTGGTGCTTAGACCTGTGTGATGTGGCCCTGACTTTCCTATTCAATCTCATCCCCGGTCCTTTCCTCAAAACATTCCATGTGGTCATGCTGGCCACTTGATTTTCCTGCACAAGCACTGGACTTATTCCATGTAATTGGTTCCCCATGTGAAATGAGCTTCTCCCATATCACGTGATGGCTCCTTCCTCTCTAATTACACATCAAGCCTCAGAAGATTCTGAACACATCTCCACAGCAAATTGCTCTCTGTGTTGGCTAAGGCAATGCTAGTGGCTACAGCAGAGGAGCCCCACCATCATGGTGACGTTCAAGTCCTCAGCTCTAGCATATGCCCTCCTCTGCTGGACAGCCCGCTAAAATCCTGTTTGCTAGGCTCTGCTTTCCTGTGGTTCTGATCAGCACATCTACATGTCCATGTCCCCAGGTACTGTCATGTGAATGTCAGTGTCTCTTCCAAAATTCAGGTTAAAACTAAATTCCCAATACAGTAGCAATAAGAAGTGAGACTTTTAGAGGGCAATAAGGTGTCCTCCCTCATGAATGGGATGACAGTTTCCAAAGGTCTCCAGATAGGCAGCAAGGCTCTTTTCACCATCTACTCTCTTTTCCACATGGGAGCACAGTGTTTAGGAACCATTTGTTGGAACAAAAAGTAGACCTCTTTGAATTCTGAATCTAGTTTCACCTTCTACAGTACTTTCAGCCTCCAGAATGGTAATTCATCTAATATTCATAAATCATCAGTCTCAGGTGATTTATTGCAGATAATTTATTGACTTGACCAAGATCCCAAGCAATGCTGATGTTGTAGGCCCAGGGACCCCACTTTGAGAACCATTGGCTTGACACAATTAAAATGTATTTCTGGGGGTTCAATCCCTGGGCCTGCCATGATAGCCCTACGCCCAAGGTGTGCTGAGATGCCCTCTCAGAGAGACTGGGCGTGGTGGCACCCACCTGTAATCCCAGTTTTGGGGAGGCTGTAAACAGGTGGGTCACTATGAGTCTGATCTAGTAGTGAGACCCTGAACACCCTGTAGACCCTTCCTTTAAAAAATACAAAAAAAAAAAAAAGTATTTCTTATAGACATGACCATAGATTAGAAACAGTATATGGGAACTACAAGGCAGTGAGTGATTCAAGAACCCTACAACTCCACCAGTTTTCACGCAGTGGAACTGTCTCCCTCCAAGTCAGATAAAATGCAAAAGAACATGAAGGTCCACAAAAGGAATCTTACAGGCTGTCTGCGGCCATAACACCCTGAACGCACCAAATCTTGCAGACGCTAAGCTGGGTCAGGTCTGATTAGTGCTTGGATGGGAAGAATCTCACAGGCTATGGTTATAAGTGGTATTCAGCACTCCTCACAGTTCACTGGCCAGGACTTGAGCGAATGACCACTGAGTTACACTACAAGAAACTGTACTAAGAAATAGTCTCTCTTTGTGTCCACCTGGAAGAAAAAGTGGGACCAAAGATCCTTATCTTTGAGCCTCTCATGCTACCATATTTATCTTCATAGTGAGGCCTACTTCCACTTTGTATTAAATCATATATTTAAACCAGGTGTGGTGATGCACGCCTGTAATGCCAGTACTGGGGAGGCTGAGACAGGAGGAGCACTATGAGTCTCAGCTGCATAGTGAGACCCTGTACCATATAAAGATTAAATTTAAAAAATCATATATTTGCTTAATATTGTGTATCTTGATATTAATCATATATTTCATATTAACTCAGGCTGAGGTTAGAAGCTTACCTTTTGCTTACCTTTTCATTGGCTCTTGCCAGGAGAAAGTAAGTTACGCAGGGACAAGGACTCTATCACGTCCTCCCCTGTATCTTCAGCCCTACTATGGTGCTCGAACATAGACGGCACTGGAAGTTATTCCATGGATTGCTAAGCTCATTATTCAGGGAGCACAGTATCCAGCATGATCTCCTCTGTGGGTGTTCCTAAAGCCATCTCAGCAGGCACCCATTTATGCCAACAGATAGAACCCGTTTTTCACAAGAACTAGCAAATATGTTTCGCCCTCTCCACTGTGCTCTGTCCTGGGCGGCAGTCGTGCTCTTAGTGTTCCCATCCTCCTTTTCAGTCTAGTCCTGCAGTCTTGATAAGGGAGGAGGAGGCCCCCTGGGGACTGCTGCCCAGAATGAAGACACATGAACTGGTTCAGCACAAGGTACATGCTAAACGCAATGATCATAATGAGACAGATCGCTGGGTTTGCAATGGAGGAGTTTAGAAAGCCATCAGCAAAAAAAAAAAGCAGAAATATACTGAGAAACAGGAATACCATGCCTGTGAAGTGGTGAGTGTCAAGAGGGAGAAGCGACTGCCTTGGATCCTCACGGCTTTTCTATTTCAATTGCACTGAACTGGAGGATGTCCTTAAAATAAACCTTCTTTATGATAGGGTCTAAATGAGTCACTGTTCCCATTTGGTTATGAGCTGACTAAACCCGGCCAGCACCAATTGGCAAGAAGGCCAACAGTTCAGTGAGGGGGGGCTCAATGAGGTTCTGTCGCCTTCATAGGGCACCTAAATAGCTCAACAAAATGAACTACCCGCCTGGGGTGGCATCCGGGACTATATTCTCTAACCAAGATGCTGGTTCAGACCCTGTCATCTCCTAAGCAGGATACTGCAGCAGATTTTCAATCCCTTTCTCATTTCTGCATCACACCACCAGATTCATCTTTCCTAAGGCACAACGCTCACTCAGTTGCTCCTCTGCCCCAAACCCTCAATGCTTCCCTAGACTACAAAACTATCCATTCATTATATCCTTGCAGTAAGAATCCTCCTAGGAGCTGCAAATACATTGTTTTACTTCCTTAGTATGACCCTGCAATTAGGACCACCATCTTTATCCTGTAGCTATAATGACTGGGTCATGAGTAAATTACAAATGTGGAGCTAGGAATCAACACAAGCCCAAGTGCTCATATATGCATCCTTTCATTCATTTAAACAGACACTGAGGGCCCAAATATGCCCAGAATCGTGTGAAGTATCAGGATTAGATTAATTTATGGAGAGGGAGCTTTAAGAGTAAGATGATACAGTGGAGAGCAGTTGTGTTAGGCAGGGAATGTGAACGTGAGGCAACTGGCTGGAGAAGCTTGTGGAAACCTAGCCTCACGATTCAGGGAAGCCCTGCTTCCGGCAGTGTCCCCAGAGTTGTTCTGAAGGTCAAACAGGTATGAAAACCCTGCTGTTCCACTGGGGACATTATGCTGTGGCCAAGGGGCTGCAGCACACCATGTGTCTTACTTAGACTCTTCTACACAGACAGACCAGGAAGAGGCCTAGTGGAGCTGAGGGCAGCAGGGACAAAGAAAGAAAGGAGCCTATGAATAGTAAAATGACACTTCCAAATTATATTTTGTATTTCAGCCACCCTTACCCTTTGTATTTACAACAGCTCCAACATAATTTGAAATTAAAACTGCTTTCCTAGCCCAACAGTATCTCTCTCTGCCTCCACCCAGTGAGACAGTTTCAACCCTGGCCTGGTGGCAGTGCTAATTATGTTCCCCTAACACATTCCTGATTGCACAGAATTAAGTGAGGCAGGTGTGGAGCTGACAGAGTAAAATGCGTGATGTATATGACAGACTGATTAGTTGGGGGGGGGATAAAGCAGCAAATGTTATATATGGAGATTATACAACAGAAAAGATCCTCACAGTCTTACAAATACAATCAAACAACAACAACAAAAATTACCAGTTTTCCAAGTATAAGTGCAGTCTGAACACGTTGCCCTACCCTTTTTTATTGTGGTTTTTGGATTTGGGGCTTTTCTTTTAGCATGGCCCCACCCCATAGGGCTGGCTGTGTTGTCCAGACTGGCCTTCAACTGTGGCTCATTCCACATCAGCCTCCCAAGTGGCTGGCACTGCATTCATCTACCACCAGGCCAGCTCACAGGCTTACGATTAATCTTCTATTTAAAATGCCACTAAATTAGTAGAGAAAATGATTTTGCTACGATATTCCATTTTGTATGTACGATTTGCAGGTTGATTCCCGATCATCATTTCAAAAGCAAAGTTAAACAAGAAGGTATAAACATTTTTTATTCATAAGCGCTCTTTCAAATGGGGATAAAGACGGAAAATAAATTGTGAAGAAGAGGCAGAATTAGAAAACCGGGGAAAGCCAATTTTTTAAAAAAATTAAAAAACAGATCAGATGAATTTCCTAAGTGATTAAATAGTTGTGAAACTAGAAAATACCCATGCCTAGAAAGCCTCATTTCATAGTTCTGGTGATGCCCTATTAAAAGTAAGAACTACAGCTACAGTCATGTCCACAGACAATGTGGGAGCCAAAGGAATCGGAATGGTTACACTTCTTTAAAAAAGTTATTACAGTAAAATCCACAGTGCCATGAATCCCTCCCAAAAGAGCTCCTCACTTCACCCATGTCCGTTGTTCCTTCCACGTTCTGAAGTTGCGCTCAAAGTCCTCTTTTGTGTCTTTAGTTGTCCTTTTGTGGCTGCCTTGCCGTTCTGAACTAATTCCAAACACTTCGGACTGTTTCTGTGAAGTGAAAACACTGCAGTGCGTCCTCACCACCTTGTCACTGGGTCTGGCACCACGCAGCTTCGGGCTTTTCGACTACTCAAAAGGACCATGAGAGGTAGAGGCTATGAACTGATTCAGGGCATTGAGGCAACTGGGACAGCACAACAGATGAGGACTCCCAGAACTTCTAGAAGGCATCAAGAACAATGGATGAGTGGGTTTAAAGAGAGGAAGAGTACACTGAAGGGAGTTAATGGTAATGCTTCTTTTATTGTAACACAGTTTTAAAATTTAAGCACTGGGTCTTAGGAGATAACTCGGTGGTCTAGGCACCTGCTTGGCAAGCTCAAGGGCCCAGGTTCAATCCCTGGTACCACACGCTATGCCCACTGACATTGGGCATGGTGCTGCACGCCTGTAATCCCAGTGCTGGGGAGGCTGAGACAGGAGGATCACTATGACTCTGAGCTGCATAGCGAGACCTTGTAGCAAATAAATAAAGATTTTTAAAAGCGTAAATACGTATATATATCTTTTTAATCATACTACATATACTACAGCAGTGTGTTCACCAAATCCCATCGCCTTTTCTCCTAGGCACACCTCCTTACACTCACTCCCCAGCACCCAGCAATGTGTGGACTTAGACTGAGCTCTGGCCAATGAAATATGAATGGATGTCTTAGGGACCTGGACCATGGATGACTGCAGGAAGCACAACTGCCCCAACAGCTCTGACTTGCATCCAACTAGAATGGAAGGCAACAAAAACATTAAGCCAGAGCTTGAGATACCAATTTTCACAGCAGCAGACCAAGCTTAAGCAATGTATACTGATAAACAGGTCCTCCAAACTAGATTACAATGTTGTGGTACAGGAGGGAACTCACTACAGATGCCCGAAATGGAGCCACGAGACACTAATAATTGAGAAACTGCATAGTCAGACATTGTAAAGGCATTTAAGAAACTTCATAAAGTCAAGTAGTGTTACGGTTTGTGGCTAGCTGTCCCCACGAAGCCTCATTAAGTCATGGGGTGGACTTCTAGAGTTTGTGATTAATTCATCCACTGGGATTATGTATATGAGTACTGCTGGGATTATCGATGTACCATACCTAGCCTGGGACAGACAGCTTGAATGCACATAAGAGAGACAGACTTGCTCTCTGGTGCCATTTTTGCTGCTACTCCTCTCATTTGCTATTGCTGTCTTGCTGTTTTCTGCTGCCAAGAAAGGCTGCTCTCTGCCACGTGCCACTCTGCCTTGGAGCCAGCTGAGTATGGACTGAAACTTCCACAAACTGTGAGCTAAAT
>NDGN011451334.1:0-21932 GCA_002564285.1 Tympanoctomys barrerae
AGGCACTGAGAGGTGGTCTCTAGGGTGAAGATCAGGCATGTGACTTCTAGGGGATGGCTCGGAAGGGAAACAAAAACTTAACTCTGGGAAGGTCACAAGACAACAGATCACATGCAAAGTATGAGGCCAAGCATTGGTCTCCCACAGGACGTGATGCACCTTGTCCTTACAGATGTTCCTGCTGATTCTGCGTGCCTTGCAGCTCCTGACCCGACTGGTGCTGTCTCTGCAGCCCCTTCCTCTCAAGTCCTCTGTGGCCAAGGTGAGGCTCCCAGGGGCTTCCAAGAAAAGGCCAGCTGATCAGGAAACAATAAAAATCATCAAGCTTGAAAAGTATTTCACTGCTGCCATATTTTTTAGAATATTTATTGGTAAGAGCTACATTCATGGAGTCTAAGCTCTTTGGAACTGGCCTTGCTCCTGCTGTGCGGTAGACGGGGCTGAAGACATGAACAGTATACAGTACCCCAGGCTGGGCTGTGCACCATAGCTCACAGGAGGCCAGGCTCTGGGTGCTGTGATTTTGTTCTGTGAGCTGGCAGAGTAACCCTGTCCTTATCAGTAGGGTGAATGAGAGGTGGGGACTCTGGATTTCAAGGCACTCCAGGAAACAGGCCCAGTGCTGTCTCATTTGGGTGGGCTTTGAAGTTCAGCAGTTCAGAGGTTGACTTTAACAATTGCTGTACTCCTAAAACCACAGCTGAGGTGAGTTCCTAATTTTCTGTTTGTATAATGCATGTGTGCAAGATGGGTATTTCTATTGCTGGGGAAGCTGAGACTCACAAAATAAATAATTTGCCTAAGTCAGTAACAAATGAGACAGCACAGGAATTCAGAACCAGATTTGTCAGTTTCTGAATCCTTTGAAAAGGAATGGTATTGCGGCCTCATCTGAGGGATGACAGACTTTAGCTGGTGCATACCTGACCTTTCCTACAGGGGAGCCAGCAGATCCTGTGTGACCCTGGGCCACCTGGGACACTGATTGTCTACCCTGATATTTACCCCTGTTAAAACAGCAACTGTTTGAGACTGGGCTTGGTGGCATGTGCCTGTAATCCCAGCGCTTGGGAGACTGAAAACAGGAGGATCACTACGAGTCCAATCTGTATAGTGAGACCCTGTAGACACTGAACTAAATACATTTAAAACAAAAAACAACAAACATACAAGCTGTCATATGATTCACAAAAAAAAAAAAAAAGAAAAAAAAAACTGCTTCTGTTTTTCTGCTTAAGGAAAAGAAACTTCCTAAGAATAAAACCACAGAGGATTCTGGAGATGCCCCAGGAACTTCCAGTCAAGCTCCAGAGAACCAACCTGAACCACAGACCAGCAAAAGAACCATGCAGGGAAAAGCCTTTATCAAGGGCCCTGGCAAGGCAGACACCAAAGGGAAGAGGAGGAAGACAGCCGCAGGCAGCATGAAGCAAAGAGAGCCTTCCTCCAGTGAGGGCGAGGTGGCTGGGCCTAGAGAGCAGCCTCATCGCAGCCGGGCCCGGTATAGGGCCCATAGGGTATCGTACAAAGAGGAGAGCGGGAGCGACCCAGCTGCCAGCACTTCTGACTTTGAGCCTTCCAGTGAGGAAGCCCATTTTTCCTCTGATGAGGGCTCTGAATCTGCCCTGCCCAGGCAGAAGAGAGCTCCTAATCTGCAGTGGACAAAGGTTGGCTCCAAAAAGGACTCCAGGACTCAGCCAAGGAGCCGCCGCCAGCACCCAGCATCTTCTACCTCTCTAGGCAGTAAGAGAGGGAAGAAAGTATCCCAGGACGATGAAGAGGCAGGAGGGAAAGCAACTGGTGTAGACCAGTGGTTAGAAGTGTTCTGTGAGAAGGATGCAAAGTGGATGTGTGTGGACTGTGTGCATGGGGTGGTGGGCCAGCCCCGGGCCTGTTACAGATACACCACCAAACCTGTGACATATGTCGTGGGCATTGACAGCAATGGTTGGGTACGAGATGTCACTCAGAGGTATGACCCAGCCTGGATGACAGCCACCCGCAAGTGCAGGGTTGATGCTGAGTGGTGGGATGAGACCTTGAGACCCTATCGGAGCCCATTTGTGGAACGGGAAAAGAAGGAAGATTTAGAGGTAAGGCCTAGGCCATGGGCTCCAGGACACAGTGAAACAGTATTAAGATTCTTTACATTTTTGAGTATCGTCTGTACCCAGCACTGTTGGATATTTTAGTTTAGAGGTTTTTTCGGTGGTGCTGCTGCTAGGGATCAAACTCTGGGCCTTGTTCCTTCCTGCCAGGCAGGAGCTCTGCTGCTGAGCCACATCCCCAGCCGTGTGTTGGGTATTTTAGCGTGCTGCATCATGAAGCTCTCACAGGCACAGTATAAAGTGAGTCATCAGTGCCTTAGTGTTTCTGGCAAAATGCTGGCAGAGCCGAGCCACTATGTGGCCAAGTCTTTGAACCTAGCTCTATGTGGCTTTGAAGGCTATGTATTTTTAGTCATTATCCAGGTATGAATTTGGAACTTCAGAATAATTCATGCAGATCAGCCGGGTGTGGTGGTCCACATGTACTACCAGCTATTTGGGCAGCTAAAGCAAGGAGGATCCAAAATTTGAAGTCAGCCTTGAATACATGGCAAATTCGATTTCAGAAGAAAAACAAAAAAGCTGAGGAGGTGGCTCAGTGGTAGAGTGCCCCTGGGTTTGATCCCCAGTACTGAAAGAAGAAATTTATAGAAATCACGTAATTCATAGCAAATGAAAGAAGGAATAACTCACTGTCTGGCTACCCCTTATCTTCGGGCATGCACAGACACATGGACAGGCAATTGTCTCCTGGTAAGGAGCGGCCATAATTGAGTTCCATGTCTGTTGAGGGGACCCGGCAGGAATGGAGCACATAAAAAGCCATGTCACTGGTCTGGAGCTGCCACCTACCAAGGCAAGGACATGAGCTGCTTGTGCAGGGCAGCTCCATGTGGGAGGAGTGCACATTTGTATGTGGGCTCACACTGCAGTGCCAGTTGTGGCATACTTCATTCCATAGAGCCTTGCTTTAGCAAGCCTGGTCCTCTTAGCGGTGACAGACAGAAATGGTGTGCATGGTTTTCTAACCCACCTCAGGCATTTGCAGCTACTCACTCCAAAGGCCAGGCCTCATTCCAGTTGGGCCTTCCAGGGGAGCTTGGTGAACAAGTATAGGTCAAGGGGGTGTGGATACCCACCAAGATGCAGCACCCTTAGAGAAGTGCTCATGAGGGTTATGCTGCAAGCATGTCCACATCCCGTGAGAGCATATGGTGGGAACAGTGAGGACACAGGCAACTTCATTGAGAAACACCTTTTCCCGCGTGGCTTCCTTTCTCTAGGATCACTAGAGCCTGTCTGCCATGCTGGTCAAAGAGTCTGAGGACTGGGTATCAGTCAGATGACTTTCTTAATTCATTTAATTCTTCATAGCTTTTGGTGAATCTCAGCTACCCCATCTCAGCTACCCCAAGGCTCCAGTACATCATTGGTGGGTATTGCTCAGAAACTAGGGCCTGCTGTGTGTGGCCAGAGCAAGTGGTTAATCATCTCAGAGCTCCCCCACACCTGATGGTGTGCTCAGTACCGCCTGTCTGGCCTTCTCAGTTTCAGGCAAAGCACCTGGACCAACCTCTGCCTTCTGCCATTGGCACCTATAAAAACCACCCTCTCTACGCCCTGAAGCGACACCTGCTAAAGTACGAGGCCATCTACCCTGAGACGGCAGCAGTGCTGGGGTACTGCCGTGGCGAAGCTGTCTACTCCAGGTGTGTGTGTGTGTGCGCGCGCGCTCGCATGCGTGCTGACTGTGGCTTCCCAAGGGTCGCCGGTTTGGCTGCTTCTTCCTGGGCCAGGTGCAGGCAGTCAGGCAGGCAGCATAGGCTCTCACTTCAGCAGCGGCAGCACTCACAGGGAGTTGTGTGTGTGTGTGTGTGTGTGTGTGTGTACGCGCGTGTGTATGTATGCGCACACATGTGCCTCTGTGTGTGTGCAAGCACAGGTGCTATAAAGGCGAAAGCAAAGACAGTGCAGAATGAAAGAAAGGACGAGTAGGGCTGGTTGTGCATGAGGCCCTGGGCTTCATGCCAGTGCTGAAGGGGACAAAGTAGGACAGGTAAAATTTAAGACAACAAAAGTTATACCCATCAAATATAAGTTAACATGCTAAAGTAATGAGTGAAAAATTAGATCACAAAAGTTAACCACTTGCCAGTCCATTTATTTAAATACAGGAGGATCAAAAATTGTTTTTTTCTCCCATTAATTTTATAACTCGGAATATAAAAACAACGGCTACTAGTGTATCCCATGCAAAATTGATAGGTTGAAATGACACCTGCCCAAGAAACACTCAGAGATAGTATTTAAAAAAAAAAAAAGCTGCTACCTGAGTGTTGGTTGGGATAAACTATTAAGTGGCTAGAATGAGTGTGTGTTTTAATGGGTATTGGGATTAACAGAAAGTTCTGGCAACAGATGGAGCTAGAGTTTGTACAGCATTGCTAGGATACTTAATGCCCCTGAACCGAACACTTAAAAATGATTACTCCACAAGGAAAAGTAACCCCCAAAAAAAAGAGAAATGAGAAAAAGGAGTTGGGTACCATGCACACCTGTAATCCCAGCCCTCTGGGAGGCTGAGGTAGGATCATAAGTTTAGCCTCAACCTGAGCAACTTAGCAAAACCCTTTCTTAAAATTTAAAACATGAAGATAGGCTAGGGATCTAGCTCAGTAGCAAAAGCCTGGATTCAGTTCCTAGAACTGGGGTGGGGTGGTAAAATATGTGCAAAATTAAGACTGGAAAATGTTAATATAATTTTGAGGTTTTATTTACATAAAAATAGACTGAAGGATTTTAGAATTAGCTTGAAGAGGAAGTTGGGAGATACAGCCTGAGCAAGAGAATGCATTGGAGTAGACAGTGACTTGTTACTGTGGCAAAGCATAGCATAAAATGTGTTTCACCTTTTTTTACGGTGTATAGCTGAGTGGCACTGAGTGCATTCGTGTGTGCAGCTGGCACTGCCATGTCTAGGTCCTTACCCTCCCGGAGTCCCAGATTCCACCCTGACTGAGTCCCACCATCCCAGGCCCTGCTCCCGCCAGTCCACTGTAGTCTGAGCTTGACACTCCTGATGGCCTGCCATGTGGTATTGTGGAGCATCTGGCCATTTGCTTCCTGTTCCATCCATGCTGTAGTATGTGTCAAAGTTTGCTTCCTCCGTAAGGTTAGACATACCAGTGGACCACACTGCTTATTCCTGTGTGATGACCCTGGGCTCTTTACAGCGTGGGGCTATGAATAGTGGTGCCATGTGAAAGTTGTTGGAATCCCTGCTTTGGTTGTTTTGGGAATGTAGTGTCTGAAGTAGAATCGCAGGTTAGAGGTGGTTCTTTTCACGTCTTAAGGAACTACTGTGCCGTATCCATTGTAGCTGCACTGTTTATATTCCTGCAGCAGTGTGCATGCTCCTGACCATGCTGACTCTTTGCTTGTTTGCATAGCCATTCTGCTGGTGTACAGGGACCAGATGTGGATATTGGTTCTGAGAGGGTTGTGTCCCTGCCCTGTGTTCTCTACCCTCTCCTATCTAAGAACCATAACCATGGATGGCTTCACTACTTCTCTGGGATCAGGGATGTTCAGGCTAGGGATAGAGTTTTCATGTCCAGACACGGGATATGGTGTTGATGGGAGGTGGAAAGGACGGGTTTTCCATCCCTCATTGGTCAGTGAGGATGAGGCTCTGAAGGGTCACCCAGTGGGAGGCGCCACAGGCTGGATTCCATCCTGCTGTCATGCACTATGAGGTGCTACACTTCAGGTTGGCTGCCTGGTTATCTGGCCTGTGGCTATACATGAAGCGCTAGCTGGATGCCTCCCCCAGAAGGGTTGGGTGCAGACTGAGGAAGAGTAAGCCTGGCACGCCAGTGCAGAGCAGATCCCCACCACGAAGACTTGCAAGGTTGCAGCATGGCACTTAGCTCAAGAGAGGAGGCCAGTGGATCTTTGCCTGTAATCACCATGGCCACCAGTTATTTGCCTGCCCCTGGCATGCGTCTTCATTCCATAGTGGTTTGTTAGCCTGTCAGTGAGCATCCATGCATCTTTTACCCTGCAGGTTGTCCCTGACATGGTGGTTAGCAGCAGATCAGAAATCAGCAGGCACTGCTGGGAAGCTGGGTTTTCCGCATTGCCATAGACTGCAGAAGGAACTCTTACTGAAGGTCTAGGTTGGCAGAGGCCAGGGAGACCTGGAAAGGGGCAAGTAGTCAGAGCCTAAGTGCTCCACACACGATGGGCATTTTAGTGGACACTGCTCCTCTGGGTGTGTTAGAAGCAGGGCCTGTCCTAGGACCCAAGGCAAGGCTGGGGGCGGGATCATCAGGGCCGCACTGTGCCCTTTGCCGCAAGTCGCAGAGGCAAGAATCCTGCTTGCCCACAGGCTGGATGTGGGCTGAGCTCATCCTTCATCTCCGTGTTGCCTCCCTCAGGGATTGTGTGCACACCCTACGCTCCAGGGACACATGGCTGAAACAGGCAAGAGTGGTACGGCTCGGCGAGGTGCCCTACAAGGTAATGGCATGGCTTTGCAACCAGGTGGCAGAGCTGAGCAGGGAGGGTAGCAGAGCCTGTGGGCATATGCTGGGACAGGAAGCCAGCAGTGCCTCGCTTTGGCTTGAGCAGGATTTGAGGAGGAGGCAAGCATTTCAATGATCTTATGAATGAGGAATTGTAAAAATGGATCTCCTTAAACTTGCAAGGAACTGAGACCAAAGGGTAGCCTTCAGCTACTGTTGGTAGCACAGGTGGCGCTGCAGTGCTTTGTGACTGTGAGAGGCTTGCGAATGTACAGATGCTCCCCAGCGAGGTGCTTACAGGTCCCTGTTTCACATGAATTTGCATGTGCTGATCTCTGTGGTGTCTCAGTACTGAAGGCCTGGATCATGCAGAGACGAGAGCTCAGGAAGGGAAAATGATCATACAGGTTTCCGTGGCAGAGCCCAGCAGACATCCTTCTCCCAGGCATGATATGGCCTGTTAGGTCTGCAACCCACAGGCCTTCTCAGGACACTGGGCTTGGTTAAGCCAGGAGGGCATGGCTGGTCCTCAAGATGTGTACTCCTCTCTGGGGCTGTGTGACAGTGGGGAGTTGAGGGACAGAGGTGAAGGGGGTGGGGTGACAGTGTTAAGTGTGTAGTGCTTCCTGCTGTACTTGAGACCCTCACCCCTCATATTCCATCAGCCAGCTGCTCTGCTCTAGGGAGTGAGCCACCACTCAGAAGCAGGTGTCTCTTCACCTAGCTAGTATAATTCTGCCCCACCCAAAATGTAAGGGCTCATTGTGTGGGAAGTGTTGTAAAAGGTGACTGAGGTATTTTGTATACAGTCGCTCATACTAAATATTGATCCTATCTGCAAGTGGCTGTCAGTACCTCGGTGCACATTAGTCACACTGCTCACCAGTCACCCCCATGTTACTGCAGCTGTCATCACAGACAGCTCTAGCATAATTCTAGGCTGCTTAGATCCATCCCTTTGTTGTGACTCCCACTGTTCCAGCTCCTGCCCTGTCCTCTCTTGGTGTCCTTTCCAGTGGAGTCTTCCTAGTTCTGCACATCTTTCTGACATCAGCTGCCCAGCCTGCCCCACAAGCATCTTCAACATGGGGTACTAGTGAGGCTGGAACACCCTCCTTTTCCCTGTCAGACTGTGTCCAGAGTCCTGACCCCTACCATGTGCTCCCCATACCTTTACTTGTCTGTCACTTGTGGCTGGCACTGCCTGGTGTGTTTGGGCACTCGGTGGATATGAGGCCTTTCCTCAGATCTGGCTTCCCCTGCCTCACAGGTCCCTCCTGACCAGGTTCTGCTGCAATGGGGCTCTTATCTGATCTGAGTGGCCTAATGTGAAAGGTTGTAAAGAGGCAAAGAATGCAGTGAAGAAATTTTGTACCAGGCACCAGGCTGTGGCCCCTACAGCTGCTAGAGAACAAGCTGAAGCCCCAGGCCCCTATGGCATTAGTGGGAGACCAGCTCTCCTAGAGACAGCCAGGTGGCACCTGGGTGTGAATCCCAACTCCTTTCATATGCAGGTCCTGGTTCTTGAGTGAATGACTACTGGGTCCACCTTTCTCCCTCAGTAGTGAATATGACTGCTTCACTAGCTGTGACTCCAGGGTGGTCTTCACCCTGTGCGGTTGAACTGACCTGTGAGTTTGTTGAAAGCAAAACTTGTATCAGTGTCTGTTTGCCAATGCTAGAAAACATAGTGAGCAGGTGCCACCCCTCTTACAGGCATATATATCATCAGGGTTAAATGAGGTGTTAGGCCTGTTGACATGGGCATCAGGACTCTGGGCTTCATGAGTCTGGTGATGTGGGCCTGGGGACCCAGGGCCTCCTGGTGAGCCGTGGTTATTACTTGCCAGATGGTGAAAGGCTACTCCAACCGCGCCCGCAAAGCCCGGCTCGCCAACCCCCAGCTGCAGGACCAGAATGACCTGGGCCTGTTTGGCCACTGGCAGACAGAAGAGTACCAGCCCCCTGTGGCAGTGGATGGGAAGGTAGGGCACACTAGAGTGGTGCGCCCCAGGCCCAACTGCCCCCTCTGCCCGGCTGATCACATCCCATTGTCCCTCCTAGGTACCCAGAAATGAGTTCGGGAATGTGTACCTCTTCCTGCCCAGCATGATGCCTGTTGGCTGTGTGCAGCTGCATCTGCCCAATCTACATCGTGTGGCCCGCAAGCTGGACATCGACTGTGCCCCAGCCGTCACGGGCTTTGATTTCCACGGTGGCTACTGCCATGCTGTGTGCGTAAGCTCCTGTGTCAAAGCCTAACTGATCTGAGGGCAGGCTTCTAGGAAGTAAAGGCAGCCATAGGCCTTGACATACCCTGGCTCCTACCCAGGGTCATAACAGCAGTGGATCCAGTGCCCTAGGAACACTGGCTGCAAACTCTTCCTTTGGTGGTCCCAGGTGGTGACCATATCCTTCCTGGTTTCTAAACTGTCCTGTGAGATGATGCTGCAGACAAGGCCTCTATGGCTCTCAGGCAGGCTGAGGAGGAGAGGTAACACCGGCCCCTGTAAGTCTGCTCCTGCCAGGTTGGCTATCCCTGGTTGGTTGAGTATACCCACATGGGCCCCAAGTGCTCAGAAGGAGCCCCCTGTTTCCACGTAGAGGAGGATGGGACAGGCAGGAAAGTTCATCGTGTCATGTCCCACAGAACTGATGGCTACATTGTTTGTGAGGAGTTCAGGGATGTGCTTCTGACTGCCTGGGAGAATGAGCAGGCCCTCATTGAGAAGAAGGAGAAGGAGGTGAGTGGTGGGGAGGAGCTGGGAAGGCCAGACTAGCATGTGCCCAGGGGGAGGAGTATGGGTGGGAGGTCTTGGGGATGTGCTCCTCTTCCTGGCCATTCTTAGGCCAGGGAGAGGAGGTGGCAGAGACCCTGTGCTCTGCAGTCTCCCTAGCCCCCAGCCTGGGCCCCCACCCCGGGGGCTGTAGCCCCTGCTTTCTCCTTAGTCCAGGTATTAGGTGACTCAACCCACTAAAAATAGGTGTTATAGTGGTAGCTTTCAAGTGATTTTTGATACGGGGGATTGAACTCAAGACCTTGTGCTTGCCAGGTAGGCACATAAGCCACTGAACTATGTCCTCAAGTGATTTTCTGAATGACACCAGTTTTTTAAACTGCAACTTGGTGTGACCAAGACCTTATCTTCCCACCTGAACCTGTATGACTGGCTGTAGGCATTCTCAGGCTCCACCTTGATACTTCAGGACAACACCAATGCTTATCTTGTCCTGCTTCCTTCCTACTGCAGAAACGTGAGAAGCGGGCCCTGGGGAACTGGAAGCTACTGGCTCGGGGCCTGCTTATCAGGGAGAGACTACAACTGCGCTACGGGGCCCAGGTGAGTGGCCTTTACAGAGAAGAGCAGGGAGACAGTCACTGCCCAGGCCCTGCGCACAGCAAGGCGTAGACATCGTCACGATCAGCTCTGGGCTCAGCACAGCTGCAGCTGCCCTCATGCCCTGTCTCCATTCAGGTCCCCTCTCTCAGCAGCTACATGTAGCAGGCCAGTCTTCTCACCCCAGAGGGCTTCCATGTGGAACAGGCAGGTTCCGAGGCAGGGATGGGCAGCCTAGCTGAAGTGCTCTGCATGCTTCAGGGCCTACCTCCACCCACTCTCTGCCCTTAGGAACTACTCCTGTCCTGCTCTTCATTGCAAGCCCCTAGGTTTGCTTTTATGTCTTTATGGGCTGCTAACTGCCACATGCTGTGACCCTGTACAGCTGTCCCTGCCTTCAAGGTTGCCACCTCAGGTCCTTTAGCACTGTGTCTGGATAGACCCAGATGTACCCACTATGCCCACACCTGAAGTCATAGGTGAATCAGTGGCTGGCAACCTTCTGGAAGGCACTTCTAGGAGCTGTCTGTGACTGCCTTTTTTTCTCCTTCCCCTCTAGAGCGGTGCAGCAGCTCCACACACAGGTATGGGAGGTGGGCTGTCCGACGATGAGGAGGGAACCAGCTCACAAGCAGAGGCAGCCAGGGTCCTAGCTGCCTCCTGGCCTCAGAACCGAGAGGTTAAGGAAGAACAGAAACCAGCATGCCCCAGGAAAACCAGAAGAGCGAAGAAAGAGGCTGCCAGCCACCTGTTCCCATTTGAGAAGTGACCTATGTTCCTGCCTCTGGGATGTGGACAGGCTTGGGTGCTGAGGTCATGCTTGGGTGCCAAGGTCACGCCATAGGTGGGTCCCCCGAGCTACTCACCAAAGCCCTGAGCTGGGGGCACTGCCCTTGGACTCTTGTTCTTTCCATCTTTGGAAATGGGAATTTCAATTTGTTTTCTTTAATAGAAAGCGCTGGGAAATTTATGGGTGGAGGTAACCGGTGCATCTGCTCCCACCAGACCCTGGGCCCTGGCCTCTCTTGGGGCTTAGGATCCTTCCTCTACAGGCTACTTAATCCTTGGATTAGGAGCCTGCTGCTTAGTACTGCCTCTGTGTAGAAAACAGGAAAGTGAGAAGTACAAGCCTCNGGGGATGCTTCCTGGCGTCACAGGGGGAGACTAGGACAAAGAGTTAACATAGGCAAAGAAAAGAGTAACCAAGCATTACAGATGTTAGAGAAAGCGCATCAGTGTTCAAGTAGATTTTACTTATTACCAGATACATTTACAAAGCTCTATATGCTCTTTGTTCAGAAAAAATAACTTTTATAACATTTTGAGAAAGAAAAATAAAGCATTTATCTAAAGATTTGCCTCTGTTTTTTTCAGATTTTACCTCAGCCAAGGATGCCAACAAATGCATGTATGTAGGAAAGATGAAGTTTTGTTTTCATGTGGGCAGGGAACTCATACACCTGGAAGTTTTTTTTCTTAGCAAGATGTTAATCTTTGAGAAGAGTCCTTAACTACAGTGTTGAGTCACTTTTATCCAAGGGACACAAATAAAACCCTGGGTGTGACTCAGCAGCCACAGCACTGCTGGCTGTGTGGTGGAGAAACAGGCTGGGTTGCTATAGAAACTGCATCTCCACACTTCTGTGCCTGAGCCTACACCTAGAGGTGGGCCCTTCTGAGATGAGGCTACTGCTTTGTCTGAAGAAATAACCTGTTCAGGCAGGGCCACCTTCTAGGAGGCACTGTGGAGATGAAATGAAGTGGGTCTACATCCTGCTTGTAGCTAACGCAAATGATTCACTGCTGATGTCAGTGGACCGTTAACAGCAAAAGGGTGTCAGACATTTCTTGAGCTTAATCTTCAGTCCTTGTAACCTTGTGAGGTAGAAAGCCACTGTCAATTTACAGCTGAGGGAACTGAGGCTCAGAGCTCGGATTTGCCAGACAACATGAGCCAATCGGGCAGCGTGGGACCTGTGCCAATAGGAGCCAGACCCTCCCCCTCCCCTAGCACATTCTAAAGCTGCCTGGGACCTGAGTCATGCGCTGCAATCAGCCACAGCCAGCAGGCTCCCCACTGCCTGGAGTGCTTGGCTCTTTACAGGGACACCTTAATTACGCAGAAGAATTTAGAAATGAGTTACACAGAGCAGATGGGCCCAACCAAACCCACATAATGGTAAATGTCTATACCAAGAGATAGAAATTTATTTTGAATTTTTATACAAATACAAAGATGGTACAAATTTTGTGATGGTTTCCCAAAGCCTTCAAATTACTGTTAACACTTTATTTTGCTGAAAATGGCAGTTTGAAATTGGCAGTTTCAAATGCATGTCAGAAAAAATTCCTTTCAGATCTGGCCATCACCTGATTGTACTGCCTCTTTTCCAGAAGCATCTGTGCAGAGTTTAGTGACTAAGTCATGGACACTATTTCAGTCCCTTCAGGTGCTGGTACAGTGCAGACAACCAGACGGGGAGAGTGCTACAGCCAGGCTCAGAGGTTCTTCCTCTCAGGGAAGCCACCAAGCACATGGTTGCCTTCACTCCCAGCAAGGGCAAAATAACATGCTAGAATAAACAACATAAAGACTGTAAAACGTACATGAAGACATCAAGGTTATAACCTGCTTTAAGAGGTGGAAGAGGAGCTGGAAAGCTCAGGAACTGAATTGAATATGGCTAAGTTTTGTCTAGGACAAGTCAAACCATGGACACTAAGCATGCAAAGAACCACACAAAAGCAGCTGTTCGAGGGCCAGCACTCCCAGGATGAAAGGCACGGATAGCAGGTAGCTTCCTGCACCAGTCCTTGCCCTCTTGCTCACAGATATGACTGACTGGGTCAGCACGGAGGACACCCAGTGCAGAGCTTCAGCCCTTTCAGGAATGGCTAACTGTAAGCTCCAACCATCATCTGGTGAGCAGAAAGCAAATCCCTTTGCTAACACGTGCTCCAAAAGCTTAAAGCTTCAGACCATGCTTTCATGTCAGCTGAGTCACACCCAGCTCAGCAGTTTTCTGTGCTCTGAATTAACCTCAAAGGACAGACTCAAGGCTGCCATCTGTAATGAGAGGTCCATTGCTCAGGAAATTTGCGCTTTTTAGGTCTTTGATGACATCTGGAGTGACTATGACACACTATATGGCATTCTGTCCACAGACCTGCTCTAGGTGTTTCTGCGGCCCTAGGCCAGCCTTTGGTACATGTCTGGTGCCAGCAAAGGCTGTCCTGTGGGGTCGTGGGTGTGATGGATTGAGCAGTCTTGGCACTTGAGAAATAGAGTGACTAGGGCAACTCCCCACTTAAGCAGGTCTCCAGAGTGTGCAGTCCCAGGACAAGGGGGGTGGGCTAGGAAGAGGCTGCTTCTTGGGTTACCACCTTTGAGCTGCCATGCTCACCAAAGCTGCTTACAGCAAGAAAAAAGGAGGGGTGAACCTGTGAACACCAAGCGTGAGGGGCATGCCGCTAGGTCCACCCCTCTGAAGAGCAGTGGGTACAACATCCAAGAATCCAAGGCTGCCCCGAGCTTCGGGGATGGAACTGGGCCACAACATGGGGTAGCCTGAATCCAGAGGCTGCCATGGGTCTGATGGAGGCTAGAGCTTCCTTCACTCCAGTTTTTTGGCAGGCACCCGTGTTCTGGCAATGAGGACAGGTACCAACGCCAGGCAGCCAATGAGGAATGCCCACCAAGGCCGGTAGAAGAGCCAGCCAGCAGCTACTGTCAGTAGGGTCAGTGAGGTGGCCATGCAGAAGGCAAAGGCTTTCAGGCCGATGTTGACCAGGTCTCGGAAGACAGGAAACCAGTCCACTGCAGGGAGAGAAGGCATAAGGTACCAAGACCACCACACTTCACACCTAGCAGATGGCTCCCTCTTTCTAGCTGCCCCTTAAGGGGAGGAGAGGGGCATTGCAGAGGGAGGTGGGCAGCCTTGAGCAGACTCCAGAGGCAAGAAGGGGCCCTGCATGGCACGGCTGAGTGCCCGGAGCTCTTTTCTGCCCACCCCAGGGAGAACTACACACCCTCTTCTGCATGTGTACAGCAATAGGGCTTGTCAGGCCTCCCAGGGCCAGGCCTGTACTACACGGGGCCTCATATGCTTGGTACCAGCTACAGCAGTGTGTGGCGCTCCTGCTGCAACCTCCTCCAGGCCTGCAGGCCAGTCCCACACTGGGAAGGACAAGGGCACAGACAGCGGGATCTGGGGAGGGTGTGTGACACCAGCCAGGACCGAGGCTCCAGTGCAAGCAGCCAGGACTTCCCTGCAGTCTGTCTGAGCTCAGGGCAACCATGCAGAGAAAGCCTGCAATTGCAGGGGAGCTGAAGCCTGAGAAGGGCCTGGTCCGAGCACTCAGAGCCCCACAGGACAGATCTCTACCAAGTCCAGCTCACCCTAGAGGCTGTAGCCTCCTCCCCTGGGCTGCTCAGCTGCAGAGGATGGAGGGAGCAAGTGGACAGATGGATGGGAGGGGGGCCCTCTCCGCCATGATGGCCTCCCGCACTCATCACAGAATGGTCAGATGCCATTCTGCTCCAGGGAGTGGCCCTCACACCAGGAGAGCTCACAGGACAGGTGGCAGTCCCCAGCACAGCATGTGTGGCTCTCCTCAGCCCCCTCCACACCTACCCAAGGTGTAGAGGATCCGAGTCATGAGGTTGAGGCCCATGAACATAGCCATCCAGCCGGCTGCCCGCAGGCCCCAGGTCTTCATGGAATTGCTCCTGTGTTCTCTGCGAAACACCTCCTGTAGGGAACAGAGATGGACATTGGGTGCCTGGTGGGCAGGGCATGTGCTGTGAGGGCTGTGCCAACTTGGGCCATGGCCACTTCAGAACAGGCCAAAGAAGGGCAATCACCGACCCAAGTCCCTCTGTCTTCCAGGTACTGCACAGTGCAACATGGGAGCTCTCTGGAGATGCCAGCCTCAGTGCAGCCCAGGCTCTGAGGAGCCCCCGAGGAGCCCCTCCTCACCAGCCACACGCCCTCTCTATGCACATGGTTGGGTCTTTTCAGGCTAGTGCTGCTTCTACCCCACTGCCTAGCTGTCCCTTCTCCATGTCCACTACTACTCTACACCCTCCTCGCCTCTCAGTGCTCAAGTGCTGTGGCTGTTCCTGCCCACACCCCACACACCCACCACCTGCACACTGGCACCTCCACTGCCTCCTAGACAATCTGTTTAGAATCCTTCATGTCAGCTCTTAGAGCTCTGCTTGTCCTGCTTCTCTAGCTCAGGAAACAGGTCCCATATCCACCTACAGGTAGGAACCTGGGGCAGATGCAGCAGGTTCCATTGCCAATGCACCACAGCCCAGTCCTGTAGCCCACCAGGGCTACTGCAGCACACACATTCTCCCAGCCCATCATGCTGTCCCTCAGGGACAATCCACATCACCCGCAGTCCATGCCATTGCTGTGCCTCAGGGACTATAATGTGTGTTTCTAGCTGGTCACACCATACCCTTTCTTACCTACCCCTAACCTGGGCCCACTGGATGAGAGGCCTATGGAGGAAAGACAGGCATGTGTCCCCACCTGCTGCGCCTTGAGCTGCCTACTGTGCCAGGCTGCATATCCCGAGAAGGCCAAGGGCACTGCCACTGCTGGGCTGGGCACCTGTGCACAACCCTGCCAGCTGTGGCTCTTTCCTTCATCTCAGCGGGAACACTGTTTTCTCAGAGCTCCCCTGACCCCCTAGTCCAGTGATTGTGAGCCTTTTAGAGCTTTCAATGATACAAACAGCCTGATGGGGCATGCATGCCATAGGTTTGCACCACTGCCCTCTCATGCCAATCTACACCCACTACAATAAAAATGTACAGCACTCATTGTTTAATAGTTATCTTTCATTGCCCTGCAGGTTTTACATGCCCTTTAAACACTTAATGCTGAGAGCAACTCAGTGGGGTGGGAGCACATTCCCATTTGAGCAGGAGGCAACCAAGTTTCTGAGAGAACAGGGAACATGAGCAGTCTCACCTACTGCAAGCTTGCCCTGTCCTGTTCTGGAGCAGATCTCTCCTATATGTGGGAATGAGGTGGCCCGTAGGTGTGGGGGTTGCCACGCTAGGCAGCCCAAGATCAGGGGATAGGGACACATGCCTGTCCTTCCTTCATAGGCCTCTCACCCTTCTTGGGACATGGAGAGACCTGGGGCTCCACCCAGGAGGCAGGAAGCCAGGGTCTCAGCAGGAGAGACCAGGCCTGACCAGGCATCCTCCCGTTGAGGAAGTACTTGAGGGGCTGAGCCTGGTGACTGGGCCTAGCCCATCCTGGCCATGTACAGGAGCAGAAGTGCTACAGGCTGGGAGGGAGGCCAATAGGGATGACAGGTGTAGTCACAGCAGGCCCCTGTGCCGCCACCTGACCCTTGCCACCTTCTGCATGGGAATCCTGCAATGCTATGAAGGCCTGCAGTGATACTATGTCCACCAGCAGCAAAGAGAGAGCATGACATCCAGCATGACATTCCTCTCCTTAAGTGTTGGATGCAGTGTGGTAGAAAAGGGACTCAGGGTAGCTTAGGGACCTGCCCTTCACGTTCCAGTGCTAGCTCCTCTGCTGCCCTCCAGATGCCCTGGGGGAGGACACACTTGATGTGCACTCCTGGTGCCCACCAATGTGAGCCCCAACTTTTCAGGAGGGATACTGCTCTGCATGTAGCCTCATGGGGAGGCCCCGGAACCCTCAGTCTGCGGCTCTGGCCTTGTGACCTCCACAGCATCACCCGCTGTTTTCCCCCAGTGACTGCACTCCTTACACCAGAGAGCTCCCCACATGCTGCCCTGCCCACACCATGGGCTGCTGCTCCTTCCCTCCCCTCCTTTCTCCTACTTCGTGGCACTCACTGTCACCTCTCCTGGTCAGGGCTCAGGAGGAAGGCACACAGCATGACTCACCTCTGCAGAGAAGTCCCCATGGTGCAGGAGCAGCAAGGTCTCCCCTGACGGAGTGGAGTAAGGAACAAGTTGGTCACCCCGTTGCCGGGCAATCACTGTGACCTGGCCAGAGAAGGCATGTCAGAGCTACAGGGCATTCAGGGAGTAACACCTCTCCCTGTGGTCCATGCCACCCAAGGAACCAGTGAGGAGCCCCAGACTCATCTCCTTCCCAGGGTAGACCAGCCCTGTAGCACCCACAGCTCCAAGACACAGGGCAGGAGCTGGGCCAGGACAGGACCAGAGGGCCTGGATGGAGAGGCTAACTGCAGGCAGTGCTTGTGACCATTACACACCCCACCTGTGTGACAGCAAAAGGGGTGGCCAGGCCCCGGCCTCCTGGACAGCATAGGAACGAAGGCCTAGTGCTCACAGCTCAGAAATCAGAGCTGGGAAGGGGGTGTGTATCATTGGGAGGACACATTAGGAGGACCCTCAACAACTGCGCTGAGCCTAGTGTCTATGGCTGGCGGCAGAGCTTGGGGTGCAGGGCAACAGCATGTGAAGGCTGCACCTCCACAGGGAGCCTGAAGTAGTCAGCCTTCTCCCCAAATCTGAGCCCAGGACACCAGGAGCCCCCGCTGACTTGGTGCCTCCCAGGGAAGTCAGGTTACCACATGGGCTGGGCCCAGGTCAGGGTCATCGCTGCTCAGTCCTGCATAGGAAAAATAGACGCGCAGGTCTCCCACCTGGGTGCAGAGAGATGGGAAGGTGAGGTGGATGCACTGGCCTGGCCACAATGCCACATTCACACTCCCCCTACCTCCACCTCACCTGCTGCCTCTGTCCCCCAGCATCTGGCCACATGCAACACAGGTATGGCCAGCATAATGCCCCCTCCCATACCTCTGGGTACTTGGGATTTTCACTGTGGTAGAAAAAGTCCCCTCGGCGGATGATGTCCACCTGGGGGTCCTCCAGTTTGGACAAGCTGAGTGGTTTGAAGTTGTCGATTTTGTCTATGAGGCCTAAGGGAGGCAAAGTGCTCAGAACCACAGCATACTGCATAGTCTCCCAGTCCGTAGCCGCACACCTTGCCACATGTCCAAGGGGCTTAGCCACGGGAATCTCCCAGCCAGTATCCCCTTTAGTGGGCATCCCTGTGCCCAATGCCCACGTGCTTAGGTATGACCTTGATCCCCTGCCCTTCCCCTCAGATTACAGCTATCAATGCCCTCCTGGACTGGGAGCTCCCAGGAGACAGGACATGGTGGCAAGCAGCAGAGACCATGGGGTAGCCAGCCTAGCCCCAGGCAGTCTCCTCTCTTCTCTCAGCACCAGGGGTCTTGGGCTCACTGTGGCTGAGAGAGCTGCCCTGTCCCTAGGGGCTTCTCTGCACAGGGCCAGGTATGGGTGGGTTCCCCAGAGTAGCTTAGGGTTGAATTCCTGGCTCACACAAAATGCTAGGTCGAAGTACTGGACCAGCTTACCTGCTGAGAGGAAAAACCTGCCAATCTGGACAAAGGGGGCAGTGGCTGTGAAGGACTCCACTGCCATGGCACTGTGGGAGGGAAAGTGGCATCAGTCAGGATTCCCATACTAGGGCTGTCTGCCCTCCTTGGCTGAGTACCTCACTCTATCCCTGTCCTCAGTGCTTCAGAGCCTCCTGCCCACACCCAACATCCTGCCCTGCACTAGCCCCCTGGACTGTACACCTCTCATGGCCCCTTCCAGCCTTGAGTACATCTGACCTGACCACACTCCCAGCACAGCCCTAACCACTGCCCATTGCAGCACATGTGCTAGTTCTACTAGACCTCTGCCAACATCCTGAGAAGGCCCTGGCCAGTGGTCTCTTGCCCCTAGAAAGCTCTCCTTGGTTGTCCTTTTGCCAGGCTAACCAACAGTAAAATGCTTCCCTGGGATGGTACATGTGAAGCCCCCTGGGTCCTCTGCCTATGTCTTGAGTTGGCAGCTTCGTTGAGAGGACCTTGTCTGGGGTTGGCAAGGGTCAGGTCTTGCTCTCTGTGCCCAGGGCCCAGCACAGGGCCTGGTCCCAAAGACATGCCCTACGTCATCCCCTAGGAGGCAGAGCTAACTCAGTCCTATACACTCAGATGTGGATATGGGAGCTGGGGACCAGTCAGCAGCAGGCAAGCTCCACATGCACCTGGGGTTTTTGTGGCCAATCTCCCGGTCAAAGTTCCTACTGTTGACGATGTCTGACCGCCACTCGGTATCTGTGAGGAAAGAAGAGCTCAGAGTTGAGGTGCATGTGACTGGGTGGGCAGCCTGGAGGGTGGGGCAGCACCTGGGGAATCCCACCCAGGTACCATAGCCACCCCACAGCTTCCCGGGTGGGGCAGGTACCCACAGGCTGCACTCACTGTAGGAGTACCGTGTCTCCTTCTTCATCTGCCCGTCTTCAGTGTACTCCCTGCAGTAGGGCACAGGTAGCTGCTGTGTCAGCTGGGCTTGCACAGGAGCTCCAGACAGAAGCCACCCCAGGGCAGAGAAGTCCAAATGCCCACAAAGCACAGCAGCCGGGGCTAGATGTTCCCACCCCAACAGAGCCGCTCTGCCCTTTGTCAACCCAAGTGGACATCCATGCAGTCCCACATTCTGGGCTTGGGTCACCCTGTACCCTCTGTACCAGGAAGACTCCAGGGGCCCCAAAGCTGCCTTTTCCTGGCTTAGTGCTACACTCATCCAGTCCCAGACACCAGGTGACCTTCTCAGGGACCAGGAATAGGATATATGGAAGCTACCCTGCCTGCTCTAGGAGCAGGGGCAGCAGAGGACACACTGTTCTCCGGGAGGTTGTGAAGTCTGGACCCAGCCATGCTTCAGGCTTGAGCAGCTCTAAAGGAGGGAACAGACCAATCCCCCTTTCTCTGAGCAACTCTGCTGCTCTGCATTGGATTCTGCTACCTCCCAATTAAAGATCACTGGTTTAAACAATGGAAGAGCTAGACATCTTCTAACAGGAAGTCTATGCTCTGAATTCCAGAGTGACAAGATGACTCCAATCCTGCTCTTCCTTTCCCATGCTGACTTCCGCCTCCAGTGTCTGCCTTACCTAGACTCCTCGGTCTCCACCCACTGGTACATCTCAACATGCCTCCGTAGCTTCACAGCCGGAAGATGCACCCCATAGTTTGGGTCAGACAAGAGCTTTGAAAAAAATCCAACAGAACACAAAAGTCAGGACAAGGGCCCAGAACCCCTGGCTCAGTAAAGCCAGACTGGACCAGATATAAAGAAAAGGGGACCAGGGGACCAGAATTGAGAGTGTTGGGGCTACTTCCAGCAAGAGGGCAAGTAAGGCTGCCCACCTGGCATTCCTACTACCTAACATGGTGACCTCAGAGAAGGACCAGGCTGCAGGGCCCAGGACCAGGCCAACAGCAGCGTGATGGTGTTCAAGTCCCCCAAGGCCTGCGACACGAGAGCACCTACCAGGAAGAAGGGCTCAGCATACCCCAGGTGCTGTGCATGGGTATGCAATCTAATTCCATCTGGCCCTCACAGTGGCCGTGCAAGCATCACCCCTGTTGCCCCCCAGCTTCCAGACACAAAAAATGAGTGGTGAAAAGGCCACACTGCTGCCCAATCCAAGCCACAGCGGCCGCCAGCACCGCTGCACCTACCTTGGACGTCCGAAGTGCCCCAATGATGTGCACCAGCCTGCCCTCGTTCTCAGGGGCCACACTGTGGATGCTGTCTGGGGTCACCACCAGGGACAGTCCCTCTGTCAGTGAGGTTGCGGTCTTCAGCGCACGGCCCTGTGCGGGAGCAGGTTCATAATCAGGACTTGGGACACACTGAGACCTGTCATCCCACTTTACTTCTAGGAAACTTCAGTCTAACAAGTGTAGACTCATGTTTGGAACCCAGGATTCTACTAGCCCCACCAGCCTTGGCACTGGCCCCTGCAGGACCCAGCCAGGGCTGCTAGCCAGCCTCACCCTTCCTTCCCTTGGGTTATTCTCCCCTACTCCCAGTCGCAGGCTTTGCCATAAAGTTGGCTCTGGAGCTAGCACACAGGAGCTCTTTGCACTCTGACAACTTGGTTTAGAAGATGCTCCTCCTTCTCTAGGATCTCTAGGTTACCCAGACGTGAGATCAGATCCAGCCATGCCTGGAGCAGGTTTTTCAGGTATACATACTCTCCCACTCCTTTTTTATCTTTTTTTACCTTTTAAAATTTTTTAATGTTTTATTATTTATTTATTTATTTGGTACAGGGTCTCACTACCCAGCTCGGACTCATAGTAATACTCCTGTCTCAGCCACCCTAGTGCTGGGATTACAGGGGTGTGCAATCATGCCTGGTTTCAGTGGTGGGCATAGCATGTGGTATTGGAGATTGAACTCGGGTCGTTGCACTTGCCAGGTAGGCGCTTAGACCACTGAGCTATTTCTCCAGCCCCGACCCATTCCTGCTCTTACTTATGAATCACAACATTACAAATTTCTGATTAAATTCAGGGGTCTTTCCCTTGTATAAAATCTAGGCCCTTTACTAATCCAGATTAGATTCATACCTCCTTGATGCTATGGGGACATTCACTCTGTACAGGGAGACCCAATTTCTTACCTCATTGGTGAAAATCAAGTAGAAAGAGAGCAGAAAGGTCATGAGCCCCACAAACATGCCCCCTGAAGTCTCACTCAATCGCTCCAAGAAGCCTGGCTGAGGGTCTGATGTAATTTTGACATGTTCTCTCCTGGCACCTGTGGTAGAATACTAAAAGAAAAAAATATTTTAAAATAGAATGGAAATTAGCTATTAAAAATAGGCTGAAGCCAAGTGTGATGGTGTATGCCTGTAATTCCAGCACTTAGGAGGCTGAGGTAGGTGGATCACTTTTGAGTTCAAGGCCAGGCTAAGCTATATAGTGAGTTCAAGCCAGCCTAGATTACATGGTAAGACCCTATTTAAAAAAAAATCAATCAACCAACCAACCAACCAATCAATAAAAGTAGGCTAAGTTTTGCTGTTTTATTTATGCTATCTTAGTTGTTTTAATATGTACAGTGAAAGTGCATGGATATGAAATGCACAGTCTCGGGCTGGAGAGATGGCTCAGTGGTCTAAAGCACCTACTTGGAACAAGCTTGGCTAAAGCAC
>NDGN011451335.1:0-11180 GCA_002564285.1 Tympanoctomys barrerae
TCCCTGTGCTTTGCTAAGCTTGTTCTAAGTAGATGCTTTAGATCACTGAGCCATCTCCCCAGCCCCAAAGGCAGGTTTTTTTTTTTTTTTTTTGCTCCGAATGCCTTCAGGGCATGTATACCTGACTTGAGTTGTGGGGATCGAACCACAGCAACCTGAGCCTAACTACTTTGTTCAAACAGCCACTTACCTGAGCTACAGGGAAGGCCCCCAAAGTTTTTAGGTTTTTTTTTTTTTTTTTTTTTTTTCCGGAACTGGGGATTAAACTCAGGCACTCTGCTTGCCAGGGAAGCGCTTATTCTACTGAGCCATGTCCCCAGCCCTTGTGAACTCTTTAATTTCACATTTCTATGTAGATGTTTGCTACTCACTACTTTCAATATTTGCATAATCTAACATGACATAGATAGTCCTTAATTGTTTAATATTAAGGTTGTTTCTAATTTTTCATTGTTATAAATAATGCAGCAATGAACATCTTTATAGATAAATATTTGTGTAAATACGTTTCCTTAAGATAGATGTTTAGAAGGAAAATTCCTGAGTTAAAGGCTATGAATTTTTTAAAAATCTCTTTATACTGTCCAAACTGTATTATTAAAAATGTAAAAAAAATAAATAAAAATGTAGATGTTTATGTTTTAAACAGTGTCATGGATGGGGGCGGTACTTTTTTTTTTTGTACAGGGGAGTGAACTCAGGACCTTGTGCTTGCCAGGCAGGTGCTTAAGCCACTGAGCTATCTCCCAAGGCCCTGAGGTACAATTTTTGCTCACTCTTGTCATGTATTAGAAATACCACATAAAATATTGTTATATAAAAGGCAGTAGTTGTATTTTATTTCTATAAATTAATCACTAGTGATATTAAACACTTTTTGTATTTATTTATAGTTACAGATATTCTGTGAGTTATATGTTTTCTTCACCCAAGAGTTATACGTTTTCTTCACCCAAATTTCTATTGATATTTTAGGGTTGTGCTTACATATTAATAATAGTGCCTATGTATCATTTTGAGGCCATTATATTTCTTTCTCTTTTTTTCGTCCTGTATTTTAGGGAGGGGTCTACAGGGTGTTCAGGGTCGCACTACTATCCTGTTTACAGCCTCCCAAGTGCTGGGATTACAGGTGCGCCACAAGGCCCAGTCTCAATTGTCTCAGCTTGCCCTGGGGGTGAGGCCAGCATGGCAGGCCGGGGATGCAACCCCAGGCCCCTGCACCTGCTTGCAGGCGCTTCAAACTGCTGAGCTATTTGGCCAGCCCTGAGGCAATTTATATTTCTAAGGTTGCTATTTCTTTTTAGTTTTGCTAAAGCTATATTTGAAAATTTTATACATAAAAGTATTGATTTTCTCTCTGAATTTTTCCATTACTTTTGTTCTTATAAACTGTTACTGTTTTAAATATAAATATATATATTTATATATTATATATATATTATATATAACATATATATTACTTTTATTTTCTTTGAATTTTTAAAATGGTTCTACAGCTGTAGAACCATTTTGTATTAGCTCAGGGATGCTCTAGCTAAGTACTACAAATTGGAAAAAAATCACAAATTTATTGTCTATAAAATAAAAAAAAATAAATAAAAAATAAATTTGTTGTGTCATGGTTCTGAAGGTCCCAAGTCTGGTGTCAACAAGACCATGGGGGCAGGGGAGATAGCTCGGTAGAATAAGCACTTGCCTGGCAAACAAGACCATGTTTCCTCAGAAACCTGTAGGGCAAGAGCCCTTTCTTTCCTTCTCCAGCTTCTAGAGGCCAGGGCATTCTTTGGCTCCCAGCAATGGACAACTGCCTCTGTTTTCTTATGCCATCTTCTTACAAGGGCATTAGTCATTTTGGGTTAGGGGCCTGCAGTGCTCCAGGATGATCTCATCTTAGTTCAGTGAATTATATCTGCAATGACCCCACTTCAAATATGATCACATTCTCAATTGTTGGATTAGGACTTCAACATATTCTGGCAGGGGAAAAGTCCAACCCATAACAATATTTATCCACCATTTATCTTTTATCCCCCTGAGGTGTATTTGGATGTGTGATGTGAGAGAAGTTGTAATTTTTCCCCAGATTGTTAGTCAATCATCTCTATACTGTCTATCAAATAATGCCACATCTTCTTTCTCTTTTTTGTGCTTCTGGGGATTGAACCCTGAGCCCTATTCATTCTAGACAAGTACTATGTTGCCTTGTTTGTTTTTAGTCTTTTTTGATTTTACTGTATTTTTTTTTTTTTGGTTGAACTGTTTTTTAGGGGAGGTTTACTTTTTGGTTTTGATGCCAAGGACCAAACCCAGGGCTTCCAGCTTGCTAGGCAAGCATTCTACCACTGAGCCAGATCCCCAGACCCTAGGCAAGTACTCTGTCACTAAGTTATAACTCTATCCCTTTCCATTTGTTTTCTTAGCTACTCTGACCTAATGTATATATTTTTTTCTGAGTGAACTTTAGTTAACTTTGACATGCTTAATATCAACAACACAAACTTTGTTCTTACAATTGGACTGTGTTCAATCTATAAGTTAACTCTAGCACATTCCATCTTCATTTTTTCCTATCATTATTTCATGGGTTTTCAAAATTTAAAAAGTTTTAAATTATAGGTCTTTTGTCCCTCTCTTGTTGATACAGTGAAGCCTGGGTATTTCTGGTATTGCTGTTGCTATATCTCCCCCTCCATCCCCTTGGCCCCAGTGCATTTTCTAATTGGTTATTGCTAGTTGATGAGGAAGCTATTGAATTTTGCATCCAGTCACTTTATTAAATTTGCCTGTTAGTTCTAATAGCTTTTCAATTTATTCTTGTGGGCTCTCTGGAGCCTTTTGCACAAACCAATTCAAATGAATGATTAACTCTCCTGCTGAATCAATGACCTTACCTAAATCAGGCCTCTTGTAAAATGAGAGAATTTGGCCGATGGAGAAGCCTGTGTAAATGTGGTGTAAAACAGGGCCTTGGAACTTTTGGATAGCTTCAAGAGCAGTCATATTCTTTAATTCATAATTTTGCTACTCAGACTCTGCACTAAAATAGGTGATAGAATTTTGGATTAAAGAATTTAGGTATCAAGGTGTGTATTGCAATGTTTTGTATTTATGATGAAAATTGGAGACAGCCACACAATTAACATTGGCAGATTGGTTAAATAAATGTTCACTTGGATTTTACCTCAACTTCCTGACTCTTCCCTTGAATTTCAGTCTTATAAACTCTACTGCCTAAATAAATAAATAAATAAATAAACTCTACTGCCTGTAGGACTGATTCCTTTTTCTTTTTGGTTTTGGGTATTGAATCCAGGGCTTTTGTACTGAGCTTTTATTTCTTATTTTGAGGCTCAGGTGCTAAATTTCACACTTGGGCTAGAACTTGTAATCCTTCTGCCTTCCAGAATCCTAGAATTAAATATTTGCATCCCCATAGCTGATTACTTTTTTGCTGCTAGCTCAGTCCCTTGGCAGAGGTCAGGTTGCTGGGCAACACTCCGAGGCAGAGGTCTGAGTGCAGGTGGTGACTGGGCAGGACTCAGGGGAGCAGTCTGTGCAGAATAGCAGGAGGAGCTAAAGTGACAGAAGTGACACTGTGACACTGCTATAGTTCAGCATAGCCCAGGGAACTCCTGGGCCCTACAAAAGGGGCTGCTTTGGAAAGGGGTTTACCTCAGGGGAAAATAGTTCCTGGAAAGGAAAGCAGGTGTGAACAGCCAGCATGTGCTCAGAGAAACAAATGCTTTTGCCCAAGGCAGATACTGGGTAGCATATCACAGCATTTACTGTACCTGGACTCTCCGAATAGGGATGACCACAAATTCTTTGCTATTCTTTCCACTCAGAGAAGGAATAGTTTCACTTTTTCTTAAATATGAGCTGGTTCCATGATTTTTAGTTAAAAGAATGTAGCAGAAGTGATGGTGTAATTGATGAGACTGGTACTTGAAAGATGTACAGAATCTGCTTTTCACTCTGAGAGTACATCTTCTCGGAGGCCATCACAATGAAGTTCAGCAACCTTAAGGCCACCATGATGTAGGGGAGGCTTGGCTAGCCCTATAGGAGAGGGGCCATGAGGAGCAGCACAAGGAGTTAGGCACACGAAACATGGGCCTTCCAGCCCAACCAATACCTTGGCTCAGCAGAGCAAATGACCGTAGGCAAAGTCGTGTGGAGAAGAACCTCCTAGCTGAGCCCTGTCCATTTCTTGACCCACAGAATCATGAAAAATAATAAATTGTTATTTAAGCCCACATTTTAGAAAATAATTTAAGTGCAGAAAAAGTAAAACACTTTCCAGTTCATTCCTTTCCCTATATCATTTGTCCCAGTTTGTGGCACCAGAATCTGCCTGGTCATCCAAACCCAAATACTACGTTTGTCATGTAGTTCTCCTTTACTCTCACCTCTGTTCCAGCAGTCCCCAACCTGTCTGGCACCAGAGATCAGTTTTTATGGAAGACAATTTATAGACTGGGTAGAGGTAAATGCCAGTTTTCTGTGGAGGACTACCTGGATGACTCACCTGGAAAAAAGAGAAGCCATCTCCATTGTTACTAAATCTGGCCCTATCTCCATGTATTGTTATGTACAGAGCTGGCTATATTTTTTCCTTATCCCCTCAATCAGCTTTAAGCAATGCAAATCAGTCTAGTCCAGGTGCTGGCATGCAGTCTTAAAGCAAAGTGATGGGCAGGTCAGTGTTGCCCCATCCTGTAGCTCCCAAGAAACATGCGTATGCTTGGCAGGAGGGAGAGCCATGCTCCATACATTGGGCTGGGCTGAAGCCTCAAGATAAGAGGCTGTGACTTCCCAGGGCATAAAATATTGCGTATCAGAGCTGAAGCACCAACCCCAAAACATTAGGTCCTACCTTGCACTGTGTTATGCAGATTACTCCTTTAACATACCCCTTTCTCTACAAAATAGAGGGGTGATTCAGGCCTTCTGCCTGGCCCAGCTCATGGTCCTTGCATACTTCCCCTCATTTTCACAATCCATCATCGCTGAGCTGCTCCCCTCTTCCCATATTAATAAAACCTGGGTTTGGCCCTAGATTGAGACCTTTGTTCCAGTTAATCATCATCCTAGCTGGACTTAGGACTCTCTTGGTTCCCTATAGCTGCAACTATGCCTTAGTATCTATTCTCACCATGGGTTGCGCTGGAGGTGGAACATTGGAATTAACTCACTAGAATTCCAATAAGTTTCCTTTGGGATTACAAATATAAACTTCCTGAACTGTGGTGAGGTTCTAGAAGGGCTTTCAATAGTTTTCCAGATGCAATGATTCAAAGGAGCACACAACCTAGAGCCCTTGCATACACAGTTCACAGTAGGGTTCATGCTCCTATGAACCCTACTCCTATGAGAATCTAATACTGACCTATGAGAGGCAGAGTACATGTGTTAATGTGACTGATGGGGAGCCTCTGTAAATACAGTATTAGTCTATAGTCCAGGGATTGGGGACCTCTGCTTGATATCACGACACTCACAAAGTCCTGCCAATTCTACTTTGAATAGTATCTGGGCTTGCTCCTCTTCACTACACCACCCATCTACACAGACCTTTGATCTCCTTTCCTTGGGAAGGTGCCCTGGTGTACATACTGGTCATCTCACACTCCACTCATGCTCAGGGTCATCTCCCCGGTTGGCTTGTCACACCCTCCTGTGTGCACATCATCATGCTAGCTCCCCATCTACTGTGGGATAAGGGCTCAGCTTTCCCTCAACATACTGAGTGCTTTTCCTAGCTGAGTTTACGATTATTTGACCCAGCTTTGCCTGATGTTCTACTTCAAAACTTCAGACCCCACCAACACAGGAGTCATGTAATTTTTGCCACTTATATGCTATTAATCATTTCCTTGCTTATTCTTTATAATGTCCAATTTCTTCCTCCTTTTCTCAACTGGTTCTCAGCTCAGAAATTTCTTTCTGAAACATTTTCTTTTTTCTGCCCCAATATTGACCACCCACTGCCCACCAGGCTCCTGGTTTTCTAGTTTAGCAACCCAGACAATGGGCTTAAAAAGTGAATTTAGTAGCTCCACACCGTTATTCTAGTAACAAGTATTGCTGATTTTTCTTAGGCTTCATCTATTGGAATAATAATAGTGTTTCATACCTTGGTGCAGGGTTCAGTTGCTACAGTATTAGTGGCTGTAAAATTCAGTGACTATAGTATTTCATTAGAGGTGGTAGTATTTCCTCTGTTTAGTTTCAGTGGTATTTAGTGTCTATAATATTTAATATCTAGACCATTTAATTTCAGTGGTATTTGGTGTATGTGATATTTAGCATTTATAGTACTTAATAGCCATAGTATTTAGATTCCAGGGCATTTGGTGTTCATAGTACTTAGGGGCTGTTGTATCTAGAATCTGTCATATTTCGTTGTCATCTTTGGTGGCTGTAGAGTTTAGTGACCGCCTGCAATGCAGCATCTTAGCACATGTTCTGGATTCCTCTGCTGCCTCTGGACAAACTGTCCTCTCCACAGTTCTTCTGTCTGCTCTGTCAGTTCGCTGTTCCCTCAGCCAATGTCCTCTGCACATAAGCAATTTTTCAGTCCCTTGGCAGAGCTACACTTAAAAAAAAAGCACTTTTCTGCAGTGCTTGAGAGATTTTCTTCCATTTTTCAAATTCAGCTGTTTCTGAATCATTTCCTACATTTCTCACCTGCTTCCATCGCTCCTTCACCCCCAAATTGCAGACCTTTTCAAAGTGGAATCTGGGTTTTTCCGTGCCCCACCTCTGCCTACAGAATGACAAAGTGAATTGGCACAAGCTCTGGGACCAGATGAGCAGGTGTTCGTCCAAAGGGATCTGTGGCTGAGAGGCAGAGGGTGACTCACTGTGGCTTCAGTTGAAACTTTGTGGTGGGCAACAGTAGGGTGATGGGCCTGTCTGAGCTCAAAGGTGCTGAGTTTCACCTTAGACAGAGTGAGAGCCCCTCCCCCCGTGGGCTGTGTGAGGCGAAACAGCCATCCTGTGGGAAGGGGCACAGCACAAGGCCTGGTGTGCTGGGCTCCTGAGGTCACTGGGAGCACTGGCTCCATACAAGGCTGTTGCACTGACCTATGGGGCGCGAGGGTGTTGGGGTTATTTAGGAAGCCAAGCGAAGTCCTTCCTTCTTTTACCACGCAATTAGAAAACTGTCCGCTGAGTCCCAGAAGTCCACTGTGACAGAGTTGTTTTGTGCTAATGTCTCCTCCTTAAGTTAGAAGCTGGTGGCAAGAGAAACACCAGGTGTCCCAGTGACTCTCCTCTCATTGCTGGGACAAATACCCAACACTCAAAATGAAGGAAGGAAAGGTTTATTTAGGTCACAGTTACTGAAGGTTTCAATCCATACTTGGCTGGCTCCAAGGCAGGTGGCACATGGCAGAGAATATCCATTTGTGGCGCTGGCAAAGAGCCAAGTACAAAGGGAGGGGCAGCAGCTCCGGCAGCTAGCTAAGTAAGCTCTCTCTTCTCCTTACACTGTAATGCAAATTACCTGCCCCAGGACAGGCACAGCATCCACACCCACAATAATCAATCACCAACTGCAGAAGCTGCCCCATGACTGGATGAGGCTTTGGGAGGACAACTAGACACAAACTATAGCACCCAGTTCCCAACCCATTGGTTGAGTCAGTGTCTTTCTCTCCCCTGGTCTCTCGACCTCTGCCTCTGTCTTTCCCTCCCTCTCCCACCTATCCGACCTCTCTCTCTTTCACTTCATTCCATAAACATTTACTGAGCACCTATGGTGCAGGAGACTCTGCCCAAATCCCTATTTGAGTAAGACAGCTTAGAAAGACCCTGGGCTGGGGGTGTAACTCAGTGATGAAGTGATTGCCTGAATTCAATCCCCAGCACTTCAAAATAAATGACTTCCACTACCCTCTCACTCCCTGCCTGTGATGAGGACATTTCCCCAGCACCCACTTGGGTCCTCAGAGGAATCAGACTGTTTTAGTTGAGACCTGGTTCTGCTTCCTCATTCTACTTGACACCCCCTTTGCCAGGAAGCCTCCTCCATCTAGCTTATCCAAGGAGCAGCCAGTCAGGCCTGTGCTCTATGAAAGGTTGTCCTCCGGACTGGCCCTCTTGAACGGAGAACTCCATCCTGGCCACTCTTCATTTTCTCTGGTAACCTTTGTCCTGTGATTTAGGGCACATTCTGAAAAGTGTGATAAATTCAAACTGTTTTGACACTTCAAGAATTACAAAGGCAGGAATTTAGCCTTACCCCTGGGGTGGTTTAGATTTTTCAATTAAGTCCTCTAGCCTTTTTGATTAAAATAGAGACAGTTAATATCATCAAGTGATGCCCCCAAACTCCCTCCAGCTTTACACATTAGTCTTCCTTTTCTTGCCTCTGCTAAAAATGAATGATTTTCTTTTTTCTGGGTCTTTCTCTCTCTCCTGTTCTCCTCCTCCATTCCCCCTCCCGCTTTTCTAGTGCCTCTTCTAGAAACAAGTCCTCCCATTAACCCAGCCTTCCTGGAGATGATCCATATGGCAGCTGGATCCTGACTCACATTCCTGAATTTTCATCCTCAGGGCCCTTGCCTTACTTCCTCTTCAGCCCACTCCTGTGGCTATGCTGGATGATCCTCAGGAGCCGGCACCTCCTGCCCAAATAACTCTGTTAGTAATCAGTCTCCTGAGTGCAGCCCTCCCCCTCTATCTTGCCAGCTCAGTACCCATGACACATGGTCCTAGGACCCCTTGGGGCCTCCCGTCAGTTAACATTGTTGCCATCTCTGAGTCCCCATGCCCCACATCTTTTCCAGTTCAGATGCCACATTCCTGTTTCAAGCATTAACCATCATACCCTAAACTCCTCCTCCCTCTTAGCTGTCCTACACAGTGGCCTGGAAAAATTCCAACTCTCAACAAGTGCAGCAAGTAGCTTTCCATGATGGTAGGCAGCCAGATCGCCATAAAGTCATGGTCTCCACTCCGAGGCAGGGAAAGTCTTGATTTGTACTGTTTGCCCATTCTGGTAGCATAACTGCTTCCACTGTGGCCTGCTTCAGATACCAACAGATATCAATTAGCCATTTCAGAGGTTTCAGCAGGGTAGTAGTGAAACAATTAGAAATGATAACTTTTTAGGGTTAATTTTACGACAATATTCACTTAGCTAGTTTTTTTGAGACAGGTTCTCACTATGCAGTTCAGGCTGGCCTTGAACTCACTTTGTAGCACAGGTTGACCTTGAACTGGTGGCCTCAGCCTCCTAAAGTGCTGGGATTACAGGCGGGCACTACAACACCCAGCTATTTATATTTTTATATTATTCAATTTTGTTTTAATTTTATTTCCACATGCAGCTGTAAGAAATGATAGAAATGTCCCTATTACCCTTCATCTAATGATTATATCTTATATCACAATCAGGAAATTGACAATAATATCATCCATCCATCCATTCACCTTGCTCTGCATTCTTATCTCATGTGCAGATTCATGCAGGCACCACAGTGAAGATACAGCATAATTCTCTCACAGCCTTCCTCCTGCTACAGGTTTGTAACTATAGCCACTTCCTTCCACCTACCCAGCACCCCGTGCCAACCAGTAATCTGTTCACATCTATGATTCTGTCACTTCTGGTATGTGTAATAAATGGAATCATACAGTATTAAATCTCTTTTGAATGTATTTTAATTAAACTTTTAGTTTTGAGATCATTGACCTCACAGAGAGTTATAAATAATAATACAAAGAGATACCTGTACCTCTAGCCAGTTTCTTCTGGTGGTACCACTCATATAGCAGTAACAGAGTACTGCAGTTAAGACACTGACATTGCTAAGGTCAAGGTATAGAGCATTTCAGGGATCCCGCCAGTGGCCTCTCAAACACCTACCTGTTTCCTCTTTCCATCCTTACGAATCTATTCTTCATTTCTATAATTGTGCCATTTCAAGAATGTTGTATAAGTGACATTATTATTTCTTGATGAATAATAGTCCATGGTATAGGTACACTGCAGTGTTCACTTGCTATGAATGTTCATGTACAGGTCTTATATTTAATTGAATATAAGTTTCAATTCTTTTAAATGTCAGAATGTCAAAGTATGCAATTGCTGGGTGATGTGGTAAGCACATGCTTAATTTTGTAAGAAACTTCTAGACTCTTCTTCACAGTAACTACCCATTTTGCATTTCCAGTAAAGATGGGTGAGTAATCCAGTTTTTCCATGTCGTCATCAGCATTTGGTGTTACCATTACTTTTTATTCTTGCCATTCTGGTAAGTGTGGGATGGTACCTGATGGTGCAGTTCCTTAACAACTCAGGTACTGAACGTCTTTTCACGTGCTGCATGCCATCTGTATAGCCTTTTCAGTGAAAGAGCTGTCTTTTGCTCAATTTCTGATTGGATTGTTTATTTTCTCAATGCTGGATTTTTAGAGTTCTTTATATATTCTACCTACTAATCCTTGTCAGATATGCAGTTCCCGTATACTTTCTCCCAGTCTGTAGCTTATTCTTTCAATGAGGTCATAGAGCCAAAGGTTTTGATTTTGGTGCGTTCTGATCACCCTAGTGTTTGTTAAAAGGCTATTTATTTATTTATTTATTTTCAGATCCAGGGATTGAACTCAGGACCTTGTGCTTGCCAGGGAAGCACTTATTCCACTGATTCATCTCCCCGGCCCAAAAGACTATTCTTTTATTGAATTATTTTTATGCCACCATAGCAAATCAGTTGGGCATATGTATGTGGACTTAGTGTGGTTTAATTCTTAATAATTATGTTTAACAGCAGATTCACAAAACCTGCTGTCTGGGCAGGTTTTGTCATGTTCTTGGTTAGTCCCTCCAATTGTGTGCTATGCCTCAGTTTTGTTTTGTTTTGTTTTAAATATATTTGGTTGTTCAGGATCTCACTACACAGCTCAGACTCATAATGATCCCCCTTATTTTCAGCCTCCCTAATGCTGGGATTACAGGCATATTCCACTTTGCCAGACTCTATGGCCTGCTCTGGGGATTGAACTGCATTGAACTGTGGTCCCTGAACTTGCCTAAGCAAGTGCTTTAGTCTGCTGAACTATCTTGCTGGCCCCCTATGCCTCAGGTTTTTTTTTTTTTTAATTTTATTTATTTTATTTATGTGTGTGTGTGTGTGTGTGTGTGTGTGTGTGGCCAGCTCAGCCCA
>NDGN011451336.1:0-11855 GCA_002564285.1 Tympanoctomys barrerae
CTAGGAATGCTGCAGCATATTTTGAGAATCTGTAAACTGCTTGTTTCCATCAAAGCCAGAAGTCTTCCCAAGATTTTTGCATTTTGAATCTTCAACACATTTAAAAGATTGATGACATGAAGGTATCAAAAAATTTTTTAAAGAAAGATATCAAATAATTGAACTGGAATAAGAAAGAATTTACTATCATTGAGATTAAATGGAAGTAAAAAAATCAGCATTTGCTAGCATTATCAAGAATTGTAGTTATAGACTCATAGTCTTGAATTACCTGCAACCAATAGATAGGCAAGCAGGTCTTTTACTCACAAGCTTCTCTTCCAAAAATATTACTCCCAAACCATATTTCCATCAGATTACCTTGGGCACCATGAGAATTCATTTCTTCCTTCAGAAACAAGAAAATGTCTTCATTTTCTTGGATTTTGGGTAGAAAAAAATATATATATATATCATTCTGGCCAGGAAAAATTTTTATTTCTAGGTTCATTACCTCATCTGGAGGCTCTGCTTCATGTCAGAGTTGCATGTGTTCATCTCCTCATCTCAGTAATTTCTTCCCAGGGCCCACTGTTTTTCTGCTCGTTGCCTCAGTTTACTCTCTGCCACCTGGAAGTAATGAGTTTTTGATATATAAGTAAATTGGAGAATTACATTGGCAATACACCGAAGGGACAAATGTGGCAGGAAAACAAGCTGTCCTCGACCTTTTCACACGGACACCTTTTGCTTTTGTCCTTTGTAGATGGCATCACAGGATCTCATTTTTTTCTCCAATACGATTAACTCCCCAAATATTCCACAGACTCCTGTTTACAAATATTGGCTCGTTGGTGACAATGTATTACTAAAATACCAGGTATAAAGTTAAGTTATATGCTTCCATTCATAACCAAGAAATGGCTTATTTGCCATTAATTACCTGTTTTTAGTAAAAAGAGATTGCTCTTGCAAGTGAACAATTTGAGCAAAGTTAAGCATATGAATGAATGGACAGTAAAATTATACATGTATCTGGACCCACAAAGGTGTTTTTGCAAACATGGGTAAGTCTGATCTTCAGTTCATTCATCTATGACGTAGTGAGGTCCGTTGACCTTGAAGGAATTCCACTTTAGGTAAATTAACTAGAACCTGTTATGTAGATGGAAAGGATTCAATTAGATTCATACATTTCTCTTCAATCAAGACCAGCTCTAACTTAACTTTTCTAAAGAAGGCAAAATATATGGCCCTATTCTTTTGAAATTTTTTTACAAAATATTTTAGTATTTCTTACTTTCACCACACCAAGCTACTAATAAGATTAATTTATATTCACTTTGCATGTAGGTATGAAGTCTGTTGGCATTTCTTTTCAAAGATGAAATCTGCAGTGTAAGTTAAAATTCCTAGCAGCCATTTACAATCAAACAATCAATAACAACAACTATGTACACAAAATTAAATGAACAGAAAGGAGAATAATGGCTATTTAGCCCTCCATAGATCCTCCCATTTTTTAGGAGAAATCCTAGAAATGTACCTAAATATGTATGAATTTCCTGTGACATTGTCACTTTCCGTGCTTTAGCAATATTTTTGCATTGAAAAATAGTTTCCAAGCACAGATCTCTAACCAGCATGGAGACACCTATTTCTTGTCTATCTCCATTCAATACAAGAGAGCTTTATTCAGTGTTGCCATTGGAGACCTCTAATACTGTGTCAAAGTGCATTGCATATATGTTTCTGCTCAACATCCAGAAAATGCAGAAATGTTTGATAATATAACCTCAGGAATACCACAAAAGCCTCAATTCAATATGTTTCTTTTCTCCAAGGCATTTGATTCTAAGCTTTATTTATAATTATAGAGTGAAAAGCCTCATTTCTTAGTAAAGAGATAGCTGTCACCCGGAGAGAATCGGGAGCTTGGCAAGGGCTGAGGGACACTTTCTAATGTGTTGGGTATTATGTAGCAGAGATTCTATCCTTTGCCAAGGGCAAACAATATCCAACAGAGGAAAGGGTTGCCTGGCACCATGCAATCCCATTAAAACCAATAAATAAACACATTTGACTAATACATGGATGATATTCTCCAATCTGAATGCAAAGGATGGCAGTGTGCATTTTAATAGCAAGTTGCTAATCTGAGAATTTTCTGGAGAATCTATTGTGTATCCTATGTTGATGGTTCAACTAATGCCTCCATAGAAATCTATAGACAGAACAGCCAGCCTGGCTGGCTTACAAATTGCAGCATTATTTTCCCTAAATCCCCAACATTCATGATTTCATTTCAGTAAAACTGTAATTTAAACAATGACTAAATGTGTAAGAAAAAATATATTGAAAGCTGTGGAACAATTTATTAATAATGGTAGGACATTTTCTGCAGTACTTTTAATGGATCACTTAGGACTGTATTGATTCAGCATCGAAGTTCTTGGAAACAAGCCTCTTACCAATATCTGAGATCCTGATGTTGTAATTGAACTAGAAAATGTAAGATTTCCACTGTTCCTGCTGAGAGTTCTTCCCAATAAATGTATGTTTTCCACTGGGGCTAAAACTACTGCTACTTGTGTTTTTAATTTTTCCTCCTGTTTCTTTTTCATATTATTCAGTTTTCTTTTTTCTCTCTTTTACCCGAAAAAGAATCAGACATATTAGACACTATTTATTCCTCTAAGACAACTTGCACTTTGGGGGGCCATTTGAATGATAAACTTTGTTATAACTTATAGCCAGAAAATCACCAGTGTGCAGCGGGAAAGAACTGGAAAATGCATTCATGTTTAACCCTGCGAGGTGGTAGAGTGAAACGCTTGCCAGAGATGAGCTTCGTCATTTCCTGCATTGTTTCACATTGTACTCTGCAAAAAGTTTAAGAAATGCCTTCAGTTCGCAGCCCAGGGGAGGATGCAGGATGCAAACCTGGAAACAAAAGGCATGATGAACTGTAACCTGGACACCACAGAGTCATTTGCTGGGAGAACAAAGAATGCTTGAGTAGGTACAGCTCTGGTCCTGGTGCGAGCAGATACACAGCCTTTGGGGAAGATACTTCTTTTCTTAGGATGCCTGCCAGGAAGGGACTGGGTTGGTCCATCTCTAAGGGCCTCCTGCTTTGAGCCCTTCCATTGCATGTTTTCAGAATTTTAAGATCTAAAGAGCTCATTAAACACAGCCGGCTAGGATATCTCTAAGGTGTGGCTGCAGTCTGTCCTCCCCCAAAACTCAGGGCGATGTCTGATTCCCAGTGTGATGGTGCTGAGAGGTGGTCAGGCCTTTAAGGGATGACCACTAGCTCATTGAGTTCCACACAGTGCTAGGGCCTGAGGGAGTATGGTCTAGCTCAACAAGGAGGACTAGATTAACACATTCTTAAGGGGCTGGATTAGTGGTAAGAGAGTAGATTAACCCAATGTCGAGGGGTAGGATTAATAGAGGGATGGGAGCAGTTCCCACTAGACTGAGTGGCTATGAGACTGTCTCATGGCCCTTAATCAGTTCCAAACATTTATTGTTCATGGACACACTAACTTTGGAGAAGATCCAGGGATCACACAGTGCCAGATCTCATCAATAAGATGGAGAACACACTGTCGTATTTTTATGAGACAACCTTTCTGTCATGTGCTAGTCAGCAATAGCATTGACTGTATTTTTAAATCACACTCTGTAATAACACTTAAGAAAGAGCACCCCCAGAACTGCTTCAGAAAGGGCCACAAACAGTAGCTGTTAGGAGCAAAGGGGAGTGGAGGATTGTACTGTAATATGCTTACTTGGAAAACCTTTTACATTGGCCATGTATGTAGATCACTTGTCATAATGGGCATGGGAGGTAAATCTAAATCCAGGATGCCTATACTCTTGTGAAGACGATTATTATACATTTGATGAGGGAAAGGGATCACACAACATCAGTGTGCACTTGGGCATGCCCTGCAGGTGTGCTAAAAAGGGAATCACAGACTTCCCTGGAGGGTTCTACATCATTAGATGGACTTACCACCATGCCGAAGCTTAAGTTCTGTGCTATTGGAACCATGCCTAGATACCTACTCTCACATCTCTATCAACATAGACATTCAAGCCTTTTCTCCATGTTATTAAATTTCCAGCCATTTGCCTTTGCTTAGGATGACATATCCTGATATTGCCAAGCGTAGATCATTCTTACCTACTCAAATTTATGTGAATAGATATTTATTATGCTCTGTTTTAAATCTCATTCTGACATTCCTAAAATACATTTCAACACCCAGTCCTGAGACTTACAATAGTGAAGTAGAGCCAGGTCAAGAAATACTTTGTGTATATACGATTTCTCCTACCTACTTTGTATTTTTAATGAGTTCCTTCAAGCACACAAAGTTTTAAATTTATTGTAGTCATGGGCCTACTTGAGGGCCTGGACTGTAAGTATTGAATTCCCTCTTGGAGGAATAAATGGGAGATTCTTCTCATAGCAGCTGCTTTTCATGAGTGTGTGGCGTCAGAAGGCTTGAGTTGTAGACGCTTCTCTCATTCCTAGTCACTGCCTTTATTGTCCTAGGGAAAGGGTAAGAAGGAAAATACCAATGCTGGTGTGCCTCAGAAGTCAGTGGGGTCAAGCTTGGAGTCCAATGTCAAGTCCTAGGCATGTACTTAGCAGATAAGACATCTTAGCAAGCTCTGCACTTAGCATAAAGTATAGGGACTCAAAAATATTTTCTTTTTAAGTTGTCACATGCGTAAGAACAGCCACTTGATCTTTTATTCTTGAATCCTTACACTCCTTTGGCTGCTCTTTAACAATCATTATATGATTTCTCAATGGTTTATATGTAGAGAATTTAATTTGTGTGTGTGTGTGTGTGTGTGTGTGTGTGTGTGTATGCTACAAGGGAACACAGGGACTCATGCATTTGGGTATGTACTCTATCACTAAGCTAAAGACTCATTTTTCCAAATTAGTTCTTTTAAAAAGCCACCATTTGGTGAGTTTTCTTTTTAAAATATATTTTATGTATTTGGTACAAGGTGTCACTATTCAGCTTGGACTCATAGTGATCCTCTTGTTTTCAGTCTCCCCAGTGCTGGCATTACAAATGTGGCCACCACACTGGGTCTCAGCAGCCAGCTCAGTGTGGCCAGGATGAGGTGTGGGAGATCAAACCTGGGTCCCTGGGCTTGCTTAAGAAGGTGCTTATTCTGGTGAGCTATCTCACTGGCCCTGTACGAGTTTTCATGCAGCCATCTTGAAGTATTGATAAGTTCACTACTTATTACCTCACACTAGAACAGTCAACCAAGGCCCTCTCCCCTTGTGTTTCTGGAGTTCTGTCTTCTTCAAGCCTGGATGAATGAGTCTGCGCATAAGAACTTAAATTGCACTAACCTAATCTAAAAATGAACTTGCTGCAAAAATATTTAGTAGCTCACAAAATGATCGGAAGGCTCCTGAAATTATCAGAAATCATTCAGGCTTAGTAGTAGGAACAGACATTCATATTTTGTTGAAGAAACTGGTTAGGATACTATGGCTACTTTTCTCTTTAAATACAGTTCTAGATGTTCCAACCACTACCTCTTGAAACTGTAGCATCACCTTCAGCATAGCATATTACTCCTATTTGCATAATCTAATGATTTATCTTAAAATCACTTGTTCAAGTATGGAATTCTTACTATGTAGCTAATTGTTCTGTACAAGGCCACTTGCTTGCGTCTTTGCTTTTAGGGGCAGAGAGCTGTAGAAGCTGGTGTCCTTTGTCATCTAGATTCAAAGGTAGGCTCCTCTTAAGCAGAACCTCATAGTGGAGGTTCCCTCCAAAAGGGAAATAAATTTATGTTTGAGTTGCAAAATCTGACAAATACTGTATGGTCAAATACCCCTATTGAAGAGAGAGAGATAAGTTGCATTACTTTCAAACTAATAATAGCAATCACTATATCTTAGTAATTAACCATCAAATACCTGCTATACAGGTGATTTATTATGACACTACTACAGGTGTGTCCAGCTAAGCCTAGTGACTGGGTAATACATGATCCTAAGGCTTTGTTAGTTTTAACATTTTATCTATATTAATCGAAGTATTTTTTTTTTAAGTTTCACAGGCACCAGAGTCTATGAGCGCTAATATTTTAATTTCTCTTAAGTAATCTTATTTTTCTGACCAAGTTTGGGCCTGGTTGTCAAAGAGCTTGGCTCTGAGCCTTGTGCATGACCTGTGCTAATTGAATAGGTTATTTTATAGGGATGAACAATACACACGCTATATAGATTGCAAGTCTGTATCTTAGACAAATGCTTTCAGCTTGACCTTCCCATCATTCTCCTGAGACGTAGGCCTGAGGTGGAGCCACGTTGGTGATCAGAGACTGGGGATAATTCATTTCATTGCAGGCCTCATCAGATGGAGGGGAAGGGGACGCTTTGATAGCAAACTCCCATAGTGGGGAAGAGGAGGCGCCATAAAAATTCAATTTTACCAAGTGCTAAATGAGTGGGGTTTCTTTCTCCCCGTATTCTGAATTAAGTTTGTTCAGAAATAGAAATCCTTTTCTTTTTTTCCTTTTACTTCGCTTCCATTCTCAGCCCTTGTCTAGGGACCCTATTTAGGATTAAAATAAATGGACCATTTCAGCATAAATGTAGCAGTGCAGGAAAGAGTGTGGAAAGTGCTTACTGCATAAAACACATCCCTTTCTGATTCATTACACCCCTTTTCTGCTGTGCATAAGTGGACACCTTTCACTAACTCACTACAGGGTAGCTGAGCACATGTATTCTGAGGTGAGGAGGAATCATCTTCCAAGATGCACAGGGCCACTCTCCTCATCTAATGGACCCATCAGAATAAGAAGCTGTCTTAACGAGGTTTGAAACCTTATTTTCTGTGAACAGATAAGTTCTTATAGAAGATGATCAAATCCAAAGATGCTTGGGAAACAGGAAATATTTTGTACAACAAAGCCCAATCATTGATTGGAATGAGACTATTGAAAAAGAATCAAGTCTTTAAAAACTTACAAATTGAAGCAGGAGATGAGGCTAAATTCAGTGAGGAGATGCTTTTTAAAACTTGCTATCTGTTAGCATTTTCTTTTTTAAAACTAATTTTATTGAGAAAGAAATAGCAATGAAAGTTTCAAAACAGGTTAGTAAGACAGTTACAATAATACATTGCATATGATTGTCTTCATAGTAGTTATTCATAGTACAAGATGAAGATATGATATCTTAACTAAACACTATTAGTACAAATCTTTCTTCTCATTGAACTAAGAGAAAGTAGATGTATATCTATCCTGCCTAATTTGTATATACATACATATATATTTTTTTCTACTACAAATTGGTCCTTCATTTATATCTCCCTTTTTTGTTTAGTTTTGTCATAGATGGGTATTCTATTGCCATTCACATATTGTAAGTGCAAGAATTCAGCAAAATAATCCAACATAGTCCAGTAGACTATAATAGTAGTGGATTACCCTCAGGATTGGCCATGTCAGAAGTTGTTGATTTGAGTCTTTTACAGCTCAGCATATTAATATGGCTTTACTTTTTATACCTCATTTATTATATACATTTCTGCTAGATGGTTAAGACCAAGATAAAGCAAGACCTATATAGCAAAAATGTAACTTTTGTATTGGACAAGGTCAGTCAAATCCCCTCAGGATTTACTCTGAAACCGAGTACAGCAGTTTGTAGATCCTTTGTCAGTGTCAGCCATGTGGATGAGTCACACCATTGCTTGACCAATGTGCTCTCTGTGAAAGCCTGAGAAGGTGTTTTCTCTCCATGTGACTCTCTTTAGGCACACTCTACATTGTCATTTACTTTCCTCTGTGGCTCCATAATCTCCTTGAACAGAAAATTTGGGACACACAGTTACAAGATGTTATAGTACAGGTTCCCTTATGTTCTGAGTCCTCACTGACCTTGAAGGGATAGGGCCAAAATGTTGGCTATTCTTACAGGCCTTCTTTTTCTCTAATTTTTTGTCTGCAAACTTAAGTTATTAACTCTCCAGAAAAGAAGCTTAATGATACTATCACCCTTCAACAAAGGCAGTTGAGCTTAATATCACTATCTGTCTGAATACCAAACACTTAGACATAACATGGAACAGGTATTTTCCAACAATCATCGATACACTAAACTTTAAACCCCTATTGAATGTGAAAAAATAAAAATAAAAATAAATGATTATACATTTTTATACAGAAATTTAGGAATCTAACCATACACAACATTGTAGCAGGACAATTCTATGACATTTTTTTCTTGTCTCTTGTTTTCTTTTATTACCTTTTTTTTTAAACAAACATTTACTTGAGAGAGCATACAGCAGTAATTGATGTGAAATTAGAAACAGTATACATTTAGAAGACCAGAATGACAGGTTTTCCAAGCATGGTCCTAGTATTCTAACACATTGTTATCCTTGGCGCAGTTGCTTAGTTCACAGATATCAGTATATATAGTTAATCAGGGTGAGAATCCTACCAATCTGTTAGCATTTTCAAGCCTGCAGATTTTTAAAACAGTCTTTGACTATAACTAAAAGGACAGCTCTTAGTAGATACATTCATGATCAATAGACACCAAGCTATTCTACTGATAAATATATTATGCACAGTGAAATGCTATAAACTAATTGTTATTTAATATATAAAGGCAGGATCCCAAAAAGGTACTAACACAAATGTGCAGCGGGCATCATATTTTTCAAACATACACTGTCAGATTTTATATTCAGTGATAATTCTTGTAAATCATGGGTATCATGGGAAAGCAAATATTTGTACTTCTTCAAGCAGGTAAAAGCAAGAAACCTGGAGTTAATGTTTTTAAACCAAGAGGCTACATTTAGAAATGTATTCAGGAAGCAAGAAAAGTTTTCAAAATTGTGACAGGCCAGGATACTGTCATTGATACCTACTTTGAAAAGTAAATTTTCCCTTTTCTATCTTTTTTGTTTTGACCATACACAATAATAGGACATGTTTATGTGGCACAGTGCAACACTTAAATATGTGGGTATAATGTACGTGGATCAAATCAAGGTCATTAGCATTTATGTTTTGTAGACATCTATCATACCTTTCATTGGGAACACTGGAAATGGTCTCTTCTAGATATTTTGAAATACGTGATAAATTATTGTAAACACTATCCATCCTACTGAGCTTTAGACTATTAGAACTTAAAAGAAGAGTATTTTTCCTCTTTGACTATACCTTGACTCCTGTTTTCCAATCTCTGTTTATTGCTTCTAGTCCCTCTAGCTCATCTTGACCACTCTTCCAGCTCACCTAGGAGAGCACCTGCCCTAACTCCCATGAGTAAGAATAACATGCAGTATTTGTCCTTGATGGGCTTATTTCACATAATATCCTCTGGGTGCATCTGAGTTGCCAAAAATGGAAGGATATTGTTCTTTTTTTAAGGACTTGAGAATATTCCATAGCTTCTATGCCCCACGTTTTCTCCATCCCTTCCTCCATCATGTATACCCAATCCATAACGTATCTCAGACATGCTGGATGGTGTTGTAACAAGCATTTGGGTGTAGATATCTCTTCAGCACACTGATTTTAATTCTTTTGGCCAGAAACCCAGTAGTAGCACTGCTGGATCACTCAATAGTTCTGTGTTATACTTTTTGAGGATTCTCTATATTATTTTCTATAATATTTGTACTAACTTACATTCCTACAAATCGTGCCTATGAGTTCTCTTTATGCCAAATACTCAACAAGATTAGTAATTTTCTTTTGGATGAGAGTTTGCTCTACTGCTAGTCCCCAAGTTGAGACAAATAATTTCAATTTATATGGCTCTGAATCTTTCTAATGCCTCGCACTGCTATATAAATTGTCCGTGGTTGATTTCAGTATCTCTGTTCAATTATAAAATTCCACATGGAGAGCATAAAACTCATTCACATGTGCAAATATCCCTCATACCATCTTTGTTTGGAAGCTTTCTTTATAGATTAAATATCTTCACCTTCACAAATCAGAAAGTCCCCGATCAATACTGTGCTTCATTCCTGGTTGTCCATAAATGTCTTTAAAAATGAACAGCTAGAGGAACATCAAGATATGTTAAATTCGACATTTTAAAGTTCACGCTATTTGTTAGCATTTTATTCCACTAAATCTACACAATATATATTACACTATATTGTGTATCTTTATTTCATCCAGGGTTAAGCATTTCTCAGTGATGACAAAATTTCTAATTCTGTTAAAAGTCAATGAACACTTGAACCTAAAGGACCCAGAGTAAACAACTCATGTCCTATTCTGAATCCAAATAGTTCTAGACTTCTGCTGTCTAATATTAGATCACTCTTACTCAATCTGAGCACTTTGTGTGGGAAAACCCCTGTGCATCCTCTTAATTCTCATTTTTATTATCATTTCACACTATGCTCTTCTTTCACTGCCCTTCTTACAACTTATGTTTATAGCTTCACATAATTCTTTCAAAATATGTATCCTTTTGTGTTTGCACAACTCTATATGAAGTGAGGCAACACGAGAAACACCTTAGTCTTCCGCACAGGTTAACCCTCTGTCCGTGTGGCATGGGTTGAGTTTTATCCTTAGGAGGGTCTAATGGAGATCTGTTTCTTGGTATTTGAAATGTGACTTTGGTTGACAATAAAGTTTTTGCAGACTTCATCAGGTTAAGATGGGGTCACCCTGTGACATGCCGCAAAACCAATAGAAACCGAAACCAAAGGGACATTTTGGAGCCCTTTATTAGCTGAGCTCAGCTCAATACTCTCCTCAAAAAACTGACAAGAGTGTGCACCTAACTGGAGTGACACAGTTTTTAAAGCAGAAAGCCACAAAAGTAGAGGGGGGGAGGAGGGAGTTTTACAGAATTAGTCATGAACAAGGGTTAACTCTTTGTTCTCATGGATGAGGTCATAATATTTTGTAAACCCTATAGGAATATGTCCTTATTTGGTTTAGGCGTTGTCTTTGTTCTGGTAATGGAAAGGACATCTGATGACAGTTAATCCATTTCCAGGCATTCTGTTTGCTTCCGTAACCGGAAGGACAGTTTAACTCATTTTGCACAATGTTGAGGAACATTTCTTATCTGCTGAGGAACACTTTCTTATTTGCACAGTCACATTTTGCAGTTAGACATGGGTGGGAGTTTACAAAAGAAATAAAGTCTTCAGAAAACAGAAGTTACAAAGCTTGTCACAAAATGGAGTTGATTAAGCCAGCTTACAACACATCCTTAACGGCAGTGGCCTTGGTCCAACACCATTGGTGTCTAGAAGAAGAGAGAACTGGAAAATGCTTCATGGAGACAACGACTACACCGAGAACTCTGTGTGACAAGTGAAAGAGATATTGGTCTGCTGTATCTCCAAATGAATGCACTGCAAGGATGGCTCATGCTGCCAACAGCTAAGAAAAGCAGGCAGGTCAACATGCAAAGGCTCAGGATGGATGGCCATCTTTGTGCATTAGTGTTGGATTTCTAGACTTGAGCACCCTAAGACAGTGTAGTTCTGTTGTGAGGAGCCACCAAATTTGTAGCACTGTGTCAAAATAGAGCTAGGAAACCAGTGTACAGTGAAGTCACCATTTGCAATATATGGTCAAAAGACACTTGTTAAGTGAATACATAAATGAATGGATGCATGAATAAGATGCTAGCATCCCCCACAGGGGAAGCTACAAGTATACACACACTGAAGGAGTTTGCTTAGGAGGTGATGGTAACTCACTAAAGGTGTTTTAAGGGCTGGGGAGGTGGCTCAATAGAATAAGCACTTGCCTGGCAAGTGCAAAGGCCTGAATTCAATTCCAGGTTCAAAAAAAAAAAAAAA
>NDGN011451338.1:0-10726 GCA_002564285.1 Tympanoctomys barrerae
CTCAGGCCCTTGTGCTTGCCAGGCAAGCGCTTATTCTACTGAGCCATCTCCCCAGCCCCAGGAACCTATTCTTACTACTTCTCTCTCCACTGCATCCGACTGGTACCATATTTTATGAATTCCATCTCTTCATTCTCTCCTACAGTTGCGCGTGTTTACCTTCTGCCTCTCAGTACGTTCATCCAGAGCCATCTTCTCTCACCTGCAGACCTCCGGCCATCTACCCATGGGTCTCGCTCTCATCAGTCTTCCCTGTCTTCCGTTCCCTGAGATCTTCTCTTTCCTGCTCCTTTGTAGTGTTTTCACTAGTGTGCTGGAAGAAACGTGGAACTTTTTTTGTCCCTGTATCAATACCACCCACGGGGTGTGATATAAAAATTCTGTTCTTCATCTCTTTCACAACACATTTTTACCTTCATTGCCAACTCTAGTCACCAAATGCAGGAACCATTTTATAAATAAATGGATTTGACAAGTGCCCAATTTAAACACACCAAGGGGGCTGAGGAAATATTTGATATATTTCACTAAAACTAATAGCAGTTAAAATTATATCCTAATAACATTTCACTAAAATGTAGCATTTCAAGGTCTTGTTGCTTCAGGCAATGGGATTATGGCAAACCATCCTTATTTACTACACAACTTAAAATTTGGAGTAGGAAAGAATCAACAAAAACATTTTTTAAAAAATAAATCCTTCTAGCACCCAGTCATAAACATTCTTATTCAGTAGATTTTTAGGTAGGACCCAGGCAGTCCTCACTGCCGTATTAGGACTCATGCCTTTTAAATAAGCCTCCAAAGTGACTCTCCTGTGAAGATCGCTGTGTGTGGCAGTGAGAAGGGCCCAATATTGTCCTGTTTTCTGCAGGGAGGTGTCCAGGCCTGACAGTGTAGCAATCGCTGAAACGAACATTTGCTTTAAGCCTCTTTTTATCCGACCCTTTCATCTTTCATGTGTGCTATAACTCGTTTTTCTGGGTGAGAGCTGTATTGCTCAGTAATTCAGCTCTATTCTTGTCACACGGTGCACTTAGCTAACATTTGCTATTCCTGGACTCAGAGCCTCTTCTTACTGGCACATAGCCTCCGTTTGTCTTTCCTGAGGACTAAGGTTGTTTTATGAAATGTACAATACATATGTATTATATTTACTTTTTAATCCTATCTTCAGCATGTTATGAAGTGAGAGTTTCCTGTTTCTCTCCTCATCATTTACCTAGCAAGTAATAGTCTTTCCTATGCCTCCCGTCCTGTGATGGGCATAGGTATATCTCATAACAAGTCAAACTGGCTTCACGGGTGGAAGCAACCAGAAAATAAAAGCATTGTGGAACGCATTTTGTATGACACTTGTGGAAATGTTGCAAGTAGAAACACAAAGTGCGTTAAAAACAGCAAACACCATGAAGGACATACATAAGCGAGCCAAACTCCTGTGAGAGTTCTTTTCTTCAGTTTCTGTAGTCTTGTAGGGGAATAAGAATTGTTTTGACTGAGACACTGCATGATGCTAGATTTGGCAGTTGATTAAGCAGAATACTGTTAGCTGCATGGAGTGGTCCTGAGTCTGCAAATATCCTTGCATGGTTAAGGAGAAGTTTTACATAACAACACTTTTCTCACATTTAATTTAAGAGAAATAGCACCCAACAGAACTGGTTTTGCGTTATAATAATATTTTGCAAGACAAAGAAAACATCTTTACGGCAGGTTTAAGTCTACACCATCCAAGACTTGTGCTGTTTTACCAGCCCAGAAAAGAGCATTTGTAATCTGCTGTGAAATCTGCCTCTTCCTCTCTCCAAAACTACAACAATGCAGATGGGCTGTACGTGCAGTTACACATTCAAGAAGATGTGGAAATGCATTCTCTTATTCCTCTGGCATGGAATCGCTCACCGCTCTCATGGCTCACAGTGAGGTCTCCTGGTGTTGACCTCTCTCCATTCCAAAGAAAAGTGTTGGATATGGGGAGGTGGAGACTTAGCGTTGTTGGAACCAGCTCTTCACAGCCGATTAACCATAGCAATAATGATTATGATGGACTGTGTCATGCTTAAGTACTTCCTCCTGTGAACCTTTTCACTGCAGCGACTTCTGCGTCACCTACAGGTGTGTCCCTGACTGAGCAGTGTGGCTGCTGAGGCAGGATGTGGCAGCTACCGTGCTCAGGCCTGGTCCACAACAGTGGCTCATTCTTGGTAGCTGGCCAGCTGCCAGGCTCAATGAGCGAGCACTGATCTCTAAATACAATGCTTCGCTGGAGCTGGACTCAAAGCCTCAGAAGCAAAGAGCACTTTCATCTCTCTTTCTCTGTATATATTCAGGGAGGATTCAGCAGGGAACACATGAGCAACAAAAGGCAGATGTAAAACCCATACAGAGAGTTTCTGATCTTAATTGTCTAAAGCTGACCTGCACTATTGATTTAAATATTAGCTTTAGCCTATGCGTTAGTTAGAATAACATTAGAATACCTTTCTGGTTGAGTCTGATTTTCTCTGTAAAGGATTATAAAATTCACCTATTAAAGATAATTTGGAGAACTATACAAGTCATTGATTTTTCTTGGAAATTTGCAACTTATGGTAGTTATGTGTTAACTCTAACAAGAAAGTAGCTTTGTAAGTTAAAAACTAAAAAAAAATTTAATGAAAGCAGCAATATTTTATTGGTCAGGAATCTCTTGGCTAAAAGCAGCAAGAAGCCAAATAACGTGGGCTAAATCAAAAGATGCATTTATTAGAGAGTCCAGGAATTGAAAAGTCAATCAGCTGTAACTAGGTCAGAGAACCCATGGCTTTGTCTTTCTCTTTCCATATCTTCCCTTTCCTTCATTCTTGTCTCATTACTGGACACGAGGTGAATTCTGGCAGCTCAGGTGACTGCACCCTCATAGCTATCAAGTGCAGCTGTCTGAGTAGCCCTGCAGCTTGATTCTGACCCGGCTGACTTAGGTAACATCATTAACCTTTGCACCAATTATTGTAGTCAAGCAGATTGTCAGGCCTGAATCCCAGGCATTACCCTCAAAAATGAGTGGACACGAGATTAGTGGATCATTGCCACCTGAATCACATGGACAGAAACCTCAGGATGTATCATTGCCCAAAGGAAAATTAGCTTGCTGTTTTTAGAGGACAGAAAAATGAGTGTTGCATAGGTGAAAACAGTTATTATTCATTAATCATAGAGCAGCCAAGGACCCCTTCATGCGCGATGTCTATTTATAACTTGCCTTGAGTCGCCTTATCCTACAACTTGAGTCGCCTTATCTTCTTGTACATCCTGAGCTTTATCTCACCCAGCATCTTCTTACTGGTGCCATATCCTGCAACTCCATACTTCCTAAACTCATCCTTCTCTGTCATGACTCCATCCTCTGATTTTTCTCTTCCATCTTTCTCATCCATTGTGTATGTGGTTCTCTTCACTCTTCTTGGATCAGCCCTGTCATTACCTGTCTCCCCACAGCCCACAAGGATAGTGTGGCTGCTTCCTCTGTCTCCCATAGGTCTGCAGGCATAGCTGTCAGATTATGCTCTGCTTGATGTATTGTGATACTTTGGTCTCCCCAGCTAGTCTGCATGTTCTTTTGAGGGCCTGAGCTGTGTCTTTTGTATTTTCATGTAATTAACTGGTAAAATCATAGCAAAATAGTACTTTGAGATATTTTCCAGTGGAGATAACTATTTTCCAAAATACCTTAGAAGACTTCCTGGATGGGTAGGTGAGCAAAGTGCTCCATATACGTTGTTTTATCTTTGCTTCACAACATCCTGTCAGAACTAGCATTTATTATCTTTCCACTCTACAAATGGGAAAACTAGGGCTCAGAGCAGTTATGCAACTTTCTCATGGCTACCCAGCTAACAAGTTCCAAAACCATAATTAGAATCCACATCTGCTTGGTTCCAAAGTCTGAAGTGTTAACCACTGTGCAAACTGTCACCTAGTCTAAAACTGCATTTCCAAATGGGTAGTTGTTCCAATATCAAAGGATGCACTTTAAACATGCTACTTTCTCACTGGGCCCAGCCCCATGCTCTCCCCATTGGCAGTAAATCCTGACTTCGGGATATAAAATTTTCCAAAGCAGTAAGTTAAGGGCACAAGTATCCACAGTCCCAATTTTTGAAGCACCTTTATTCTTTATATGTAATTGATTGGTCTCAGGTCAGCTGACACATTCATGAGCCCTGACTCAAATGATAGATAATTTTTTTTTTTTTTTTTTTTTTTTTTTTTTTGCGCAATAAAAGTTCATCCTAAAGTTAGCACTACTCTGTTCCCAAAATGCATGGCCTCCGTTAGAGATTCAATTTGCTTCTCATGTAAACCACATGCAGGTTGACTTGCATCCAGTAGGTGGCACTACACTTTCCCCTCCTCGCTATGGCTGTCATTGGATATGGAGCTGTTCTGTTACTAGGCAGCTGAGGAGAGGGACTCCCAGAATGTGATTATGTGGCTTCCCACACACTAAATCACTCTAGATGGAGAAGGTGTCTTCCCCAACTTGCACTCAACCTTCGCTCATGGAAGAGCAGAGACCTGTGAATCACAAACTGGTACCTAGGTGGAACCGGACGCAAGAGTGGCGGTCTCCATGGACCATGCTCCCACTTCTGGGCTCTTTGGCATGCGAATTGCATGATCTGATGGGAGTGGTGAACAGTGAAGCTATATAGATCTATTGCCAGAACTTAGAAGGAGAAATAGCCTCACATTCCAAATCTGGGCTGGAGTTATGGAAAGCTGTACTGAAAAATGCTTTTCTCTGTGTATTAAGGGAAGCTCTTTGCCTGGAAAGAGACAATAGGTAGCTACTCAACCAACATTTTCTAAATCTCTTCCAATAATCCAAATCATTCTGGAAATTAAAAAGTATACACAAATGTAAATAGCATGGTTCTGATAGTCCAGGAGTTTACCAGCTACAAATGAGGACTCTAATGCCCACTGATTCAGCAAGTACTGGTTGGACACCTAGTGAGACACTGAAGATATGGTGTTGGATTGCAAAGGAGTGATTTGTGCCCTACTGTATCTGGCAGCCAGGTGGAGCATTAAACAAGCAATGACATAGTACTAGTAGGATGCCAGTTGTCAGAACTGAATGACGAATACTAGAGGATATATGGCAAAATGGTTTGGGAAAGGAAGAATTGAGCAAGGTTTTCTGGAAGAGTTTATTTTAAAGGGAGAGCCAAAGGTGATTTGCAATTAAGTGGGTACCATGGAAAAACAGAAGAAAAAAGACATGTAAGGGTAGAGTATGTGATAGCCAGAGACAGGGCCGCATTAGGTATCTGCAAAGGACTGAGGGAAAGTCTGTGAAATGAGCTGGCTGGGGGCAAGGAGAACACGACAGAGAGGGGCCTGAAAGGATTGACAGGTGAGGCTAAATTACAGAGCCTTGTATGTCATTTTAAGGAATTTAAAATGTATTCAAGTACACAGGGGACCATTGACAGATTTGGAAAAGAATAGCTTCACAACATGATGGGTTCATTTGTTTATTCTACAATACTTATTGGATACCTGCCAGGTGGCAGTGTATTGGGTGCTCAAAAGCATCATAGAAATATAAATTAAGTTAAAAAATTAGAGTAATTCTGATTCAAGGAGGGAACCAGGAAAATTGTCTTAGAATCAACAAATCTGTTCATACTCCAAAGGGATCCGTGTTAGGCTCAAAAGATTCACTGGTGGGTTAGACATCATTGTTGCCTGCATGGCTATTGTGCACATCACTACTAGAGCAAGGGTGAGAGCCCTTGGAGAGGACAGGACCAAGACTCATAGTCCACTGAAAGACCTGCTCTTGCAGACACAGAGATGTGAGCAGCAGAAGCAAACACCAAGAATCCATTTTCTCTAGTATTCTGTTTTCATGCTCATGGTCACATGTAAAAAAAAGAAAGAACTGTTTGCACCCCAATGAAAGGAACCAAGAGTCCATGGAAGAGCTGTTGACTCTGGACCTGAGCAGAAAATGTACAAATGAACATGGGTAAGTGTTTCACACCAGATGTCAGAGGCATGGTCAGAGACTGATAGAGTCACACCTAAAGGACACATAAATAGCAGCAAGAAGGGTGCTCAATAGCAAAATGTGGAAAAATTTGAACATCAAAATGTTTTGATTTGTATATAAACTGTAGTGAGTTTATAAATGTCTGCAGTGAAGAAATACACCCCTCCCTGACTCTCCTAAAAAAAAAGTCCAAAAGGAAAAACTTCAATATTGGAAATAATTTTTCACCCTAAAAAACATAATTAAGGGCAAATAATTAAACTTTTCCTCTCTGTTTCTTGTATTAATATCCCAGTGTGACCAAGTAGCTATAGTTACTAAAGTGTTTATAAAAGAATTTCACCTAATAAATGATGAGGAATTGAAGAAATGACAGAACTGAAAAATCACCATTTTTGCAATTTCTAATGAAATAATTAAGCAAAGATTACCGATGAATTAAAAACATGTTACAAATGTAGAGAGCATTTCTCAATGGAGGAATCAGGCTCCTTCTGTTGAACCTGCTGATCAATTTAAGCCGGAACTTTTCCACAGGATGCAAGGTGAAATACGTAGTACTACCTGTGAGGTAGACTTGGTAGAAAGGTCAAACCAATTTGGATATAATTGAACCCTTAGAGCTCAAGCTTTGTTTACAGGAAATATGCACTGTAGAGAGACAAATTAAATTCTATCATGAATGAACAAGCAGAAAAATCAAGAGTATGAAATTTTCTAAACCATTTTCTTCAGCTAGACAATAGATTGAAAAATAAATAGCCGGCAGAGTCACTGCTTGGTGTTTAGAGATTCTAAGGTTGATCACCACATGTGACATGTAGATCTTGTTTGGATGCTGTTTTGAACAAGTCAACCATCAAAAGACACTTTTCATGCAATCAGGAAATGTGAATAAAAGCAAAGAATTGTTTTTTTCTTGGTGTTATTAGGGTTGATAATTGCATTACAATTGTGTAAGAAAATGTCTATATTTTATAGAAATGCATGCAGACATATAAAGGAATGAAACAACATGAAGTCTGAGATATACTTGAGAACAATTAGCCCCCCAGAAGATGAGTGGGTATATAAAAGTAGTGTGGCAATAACAAGGGGATTGAGGGGGGGAGATAGCCCAGCTGTACAGGTGCCTGCCTGACAAGCTCAAGATCCTCAGTTCAATTCCAGTTACCAAAACAAAACAAACAAACAAATCAAGGTGATTGCTGAATCAGAACGTAGAGTACAGCCATTTGTTAGGAAGTTCTTTTTCACTTTTCACTTTTGCAATTTTATATGAAAATCATTGGCTTTGAGTTAGATAAGGAAGAGATGAACACATAGGCAATAGAGCTGTTGCATTAGAAGCTCGACTTGTGCTATGAGACCACATAGCTAATAATAATCTCCAAGCTCTGATCAGTGTCCTCAGGCCTTCTCTAGTGCTCTTCACATGCACCTTCCCCTTTTCTCTACGGGAATGCACTCTGAGCCTACTACCCTCTTTGTCCTAGAAGGTAGTTCTACTCGGGAGAGGATGCTCCCACCACTTTTCTTCTTACGTCATGACTGTTTCCCAAGAACTGGATGAGAGTGCTATGGTTTAACAATTGGTTCCTAGAGAGAGGCAGTTTCCAACTACTGTTTAGATGAATAACCAATCATTGCTAAGAGATCTGTTCACTAACCAAAAGTTAGACAAGACCCTGAACTCTGGCCTTTATCAAGCTCCAGGCAAAATTTTAGGCATGCTGGCCACAGATGGCAGGTTTCCACTTACTCTCAACTCTGCTCTGATCACAAGTAGGTGAAGACAAGATGCTTTCATGAGAGAATTTCAAATGCATACCTGGCCACTTACAAGCACCACTGTGGACCAAAGTCCCCATTTAGCTGATATCTGTAATTTCCTTTTCCCACAGTTCTGGGAGGCTTTCTCTGGATCTGAAAAGAGGCAGGAGTACTAACAGAGCTGAAACATAACTAGCTCTGTTTCTAGTACAATTACACTAACTGTCCTTGCTGCCTACTGTGTGACAAGCAGTCAATCTCCATGGCTTTCCAAAAGTTAACTCATTCAATGCAAAGTAAATTTTAATTAAATAAAAGTCTAAAGCACTTGTGTCAGAAAACCCAGTACCGAAGAGAATGCTGGACATGTGTTGTTTACTTTTTCTTCTCTAGCACCCCAGGGAGGATGGCTGTAAAGGCAGTAGGGACTTGAGAGTCCGTAACTATGCATGCAGATGCAAGGCTGCATCCCATGGAGCTCACATTGTGGAGACAAAAGTGAAATCTCTCTTTTCTTTGATTATCAGTGTGCCTAGGCCTAAATGGTGATGGAGTGTATTCTACTATGGCTTTGCAGGCAGGAGATGATAGCAACAAGAAAAATCACAAGGTGTTTAAAGAAGTTATAATGTAAGTTTTGAGAGAACTGTGCCTCTCTTACTCCAAATCATTCTCCCTGGCTCAGAGCAGATACTCAAGGAGTACTTATCAAGTGAATAAAGAAGTGAGTGAGTGAATGAAAATTAATATGCTTTCTTTAAAAGTGGTCCCAAAAATTGCATACTCTATCTCCACTCAACCAGAGTAGCGGAAGTGGTGATTTAGAATTATGTTTACAAATTGTAAATCAGAAAATGTCATAGATTCTTCTACAGGGAATGACTTAATTAATATTTCTCAAAGCGTTATAAATGGCTGAAATCTGAGCATTGTCTCTCTCCTTTACCCTGTGATTTTAATTGTTGTGGTAAGTTCACCCTTTCCTAGCCCAGAAGTTACCTGCTAGGCCTGGCCTTGTGAGGTTCATCCTGATCTCACCTCCCTCAGAGTTCGGTGTTCCCAGAGTATTCCACACACTACCTTGCATACAGTTAACATTTTTCTACCCAAGTCCACATCTCTTTAAACTCCTTACTAACTACAAATTATTCAGAAATGCTCAGTCTGTCTGTCAGCCTCTTTGAATAAAACCCACATCCCCAAATCGATCCTGGTGGTCTAGCCAGAGTAGTTTTGGTCCTACTCCAGTCCTAGCAGGATATAGGAAGATAGGAATTGAGTGTTCAGTTTCCTCACTTACTCTAATCCTCGAGAATTCTGTGTTGCCAGAAGTTCTGGCGTGAGGAATCACAGTGGCACATAGGTTGGACATCCCCTCTTGACCACTGACCTGTCTTTGTGACTATTTCCATGTGAATTCCAACTGTCCGAAAGCATACGTGCCTACACGGAGGCTCTAGGCTCCCAGATTCCTCGTGTCCTTCCTGTGCTTCCCATCTGCAGCCAGCACAGGGTGCCATGGTGTGATACCACCTATGGCGATGTGGCCTACACAACAGAAACGTAGTCCACGCAGTTCCAGAGTCTGGAGATCTGAGATCAGGGTGTTGGCCTAGTTGGTTTCCTGGGAGGCCTTTCGTCCTGACTTATGTAGGTGGACACCTTGGGGTTGCATCTGCGCATGGCAGCAAGTGTTCTTGCCTCTTTCTCCTGGACTAGGACCCCACCGGTACGACCTCAACTACCCTAAATTATCTTCTAAAGGCCCTGGCTCCAAATATAGTCACATGAGTGCTAAGAAGTTCTATTCAAAGTATAAATTATGGGATAGATGCTGTTCCATGCTTAGCCCCTGCCTGTTGCCACCCGTCATTCTTGTTTCTTCCTTAATATTTAAGCCAAAGTTTAAGCTAGGCAAATCCCCATGTTTTATTATAATTGTTCTGAAGCTATGAAAATTCCTGTGTTTATAATAATAATTGTTCTGAAACCAGAAAGCTCAGCATTGGAAATTTCTAATGGGTTTGATTTTTCAGACAGTTTTTTTATTTGTGTTACACCAGACCTCTGAGCAATCTGACACCCTTAGCAATTTATAGCACTACTGTTCTAGCAAAGCAGCAGCTGAGCCATCCGCTTGGTGCATCAACTGTGACATCAGACACGAGCTCAGTCACAACGTGCAGCCTTTGTCCTCCCCTTGCTAGCATCTCCCATCTCCTGCTGATGTACTGTCTATTGTGCTAATGGCTTTATAACACATTTTATAATTTATATAAAAATGAGTCTGTTATCTTTTTTCCCTTAGAATATAACTCAGTTGTACAAAGTTTTTAACTATTCTATTCACTGATGTATCCCTTGCTTTTTAAACAGTAGCTAAATTATGTTGTTTTAATTTACGTATTTGGTACAGGTTCTCACTAGGCAACTTGGACTCATAGTGATCCTCCTGTTTTTAGCCTCCCCAGCACTGGGATTACAGGCATGTACCACATGCCCAAGTCCATGCCAGGATTTGGTCACTGGCTCAGTGCACCCCAGGGGCAAGGCTGATGTGGCATGCAGAACCAGGGATTGAACCCTGATCCCTGTGCTTGCCAAAGCAGGCACCTAATTTGTTGAGCTATCTCACTGGCCCAGTAGCTAAATTTTGATTAAATGAAAAAATATTTACATGAGGGCTTTTAAGAAATTGAATTTTTATGTCAATTTGTCTAGGTCTCAGTGTACCCAGGCATTTGAGTTAATAAAGTAATCAAAATAGATTATCCTTTCTATTCAATCAGTAGAAATCTAGTGTGTGTGTGTGTGTGTGTGTGTGTGAGAAAGAGAGAGAGAGAAAGAGAATATGACAGAAAGAGTCAGAGAGAGAGACACAGAGAAGCAGAAAGAGAGAGAAGCAAG
>NDGN011451352.1:0-10814 GCA_002564285.1 Tympanoctomys barrerae
CCAAGTCTGGTCCTTATAAGCCTCACATGGGTAACATTTTCTCTATTGTAACTCAAAAAACTTTAACAACAAATAATGGTTTCTAAATGAGATCTATCTATCTATCTATGAATTTTGTTTTTATATGGAAAGAATGACTTTAGAAAAATGTAGATTGTAGACTTTTATTGTGTTATGCCCATGCTGGACAATCAGTACTGCCAGACATGTCTCTTGTATCTGGTAAAATGAGAGCCATTTCTTTAATACTTTACTCTCTAATACTTTCAGTGTTTCAGTGTTTTAAACATCTCTGGGTGTTCTGTGGTCCAAATAATTAATTAATAATCCTGTCACTGGTGATATAAGAAACCAATTTATAGGCCCTAGAGCAGTGCTGTCCAAACGTTCTATGTGCTTACCGAGCCCTTGAAATGATAATATGTGGTTGATATTGGTAATATTAAGTTAATTTTGCTTCCTTTTACTTTCTTAATATAATTACTAGGTAAAATTACCTGTGTTGCTGGCACTGTATTTCCATTGAAAGGAGAGAAGTCTGCCTGTGGTTTCCTAGTGGAACCTCCTAGTTTATTAATAAAGCTTCAGTGTGGTAGAGATAGCATTACAGGCCTTTATGTTTACCTTGATAGGAGAATATGGTGAAAAGATCAGAAAATTTTCGGTAAGTCAGGCCAGTTTTTAAAAAGAGTTATCTCTCTCACATCCCTGAGTGCTTGTTTCCTGCACAGCTCTTCGCCTCCCCAAGCCTCGGAGGGCACCTGTTCTGACACCAATTAAGCTTCTGTGCAGTATCACGCAGAAGGCACTTGGGAACATACAGTGCCAGCTGTGGGCACCATATGGAAAAACCATACCATATACATATGTAGAGCGTATTTCTGAAGCCAGAAGGAGTGTAGAGGAGTGTGTAAGTGATCTAGCTTTATCTGTGCCTTGTCATTGAAAGTTTTAATCATTGAAATATCTTTAGGCCATAAATAGAATCATGTAGCAAGATAATTCTGAGATAAAACCAAATATGTACTTTTGTTTTTATATGGACATAGGTCTGTGTTGTTTGAAAATGTAGGCAGAACATTTGGATACAGATGGGTTTGACTTGCAATACAGTGTATGGAAAGGGATGTAGAAGTGGGGCCTGTCAATCTGCTCAAGCAGAGTTTTTCATATGGAAACAGAGATTTCCTCTTCCCTTAAATAGTTGGAGAGGAAGTTTTGTTTCTGCTGCCACCTAGTTTAGGTACAGACTCCACTTCGACGGCTGCCAAAGACTGTAGAGAAGGTCATAGTCTTGGACTGAGAGCCTTGGAGATGAGCTCACATGCCCCGCTGAGCATGACCAACAGCCCCACGTAGGGTGGTGCCACTGGGAGTCATATTTCCGCCTGCGTTTTCCTTTGGAGTAACATCTTTCCTTCTTCTTTTCCTTCCACTTCTTCCAGGCAGGACAGGGCTGCTTGCTGATCTCTTGCCCAGTTTTGCTGTGGAGATTATGCCAGGTATTCAGTCATTTAACTCTTTATTTGCTTGATTTGCTATCATTCCATCTGTCTTGCTTTTGCATTAGTGACTAATTTCTTGTTTAATCTATTTACACATTTGTCTATATATATCTGTGATCTTTTGCAGGATGAACTGAGCCCATTGGAGAAGCTTTTAAAGTGTAATCCTTCTGTTTCTAGGCCTTAAAATAATAATTAAACTTGGGCTGACAAGTTTGAGTCCTAGTTCTTCAGTGTCAGGCACCTTGGAAGTCTCCATGCCCACCTCACTATTTCAGCTATACCCAGAGAACTTTTGAGATTCTTAACAAAGTCATTATTTTCATGTTTGCCTATTTGTTATTATTCAATCATGTTATTCTGAATTGTATTTTTTTATTACATGGTGAAAACCCTTTTTCAAACCTTAGGAAAGATATGTACCCCTCCAGCATTGAAAAATACACATTGGGTATGTGATGGCACATGCCTGTCTCCACAAAACTATGGAAGGCTAAGGCAGGAGGACCACAAACTTGCGCCCAGTCAAAACAACTTAATGAAACCTTGAATCCCTTAGAGTCCCATGGACAATATGTCAAGCACACCAAATATACATCTCTGTCTGTTGATGTAGCTTCAGGTGAATGCACCAGCCTAAACAAGCCAAGTCAGTTTGGTTGAGCAATGTATTTCATAATGGAAGAAAGCACATAGAAAATCAAGAATGAACAGTGGTGAAGACAAGCCAAACTCAAGAATTAAGAAAGGATGGGATTTAGTTTTATTTTGGAGAGTTTCTGTCAGGGTTTTAAGAGCACTCTAAAAGCAGAAGAGAGATACAAAATATTTCCGGCTATTGGTTTTGGCTTATATGATTTTTAAAAAAATATCCAGAGGCCTCACATTGAAGCTCGCTAATCATTCTTGTATGAATCTTTCTAGCCCTCTCCCATTAGCAGGATGGCCCAAGTCAGACAGTTTTCCTGCCCTTGCTCCCAAGGACAGAAACAGATAGCTCTTTGTAACCTCCTTATCAAAAAGTTCACCTAATTTGTAAGTATTTGCTCACAAAGCAAAACCTCACAAAAGCCCAGTGTTACTTGGTGATGTTTCAAACTAGAAGTTTACATGTCCGGAGTCTGTGGAGGAGTTACTATATATTTCATATCGGGCCTTTTCCACCTGAATATCCTTCCCTTTGACTCCAAGAATCTTTAAGCAGATAATATTCTTTTGTCCTTCAAATATAACCTGCCAACCATTTTCCCTTCAGTGCCTGACATAAGTGGTAATCGCTGCTCCACACAGCTCAGCAAACTTGCAGGACATCACTCAGGGAGGCTGAGGCAGAAGGATCACAAGTTCAAGCTCAGCCTGGGAACTTAGCAAGATCTAGTCTAAATAAATAAACAAACAAATAAGTAAATGGAATGCAGGTTAGTGCAAAAGCCCTGGGTTAAATTCCAGTACCAGACAAACAAAACAAAACAGCTCCTTAAGCTCCTATCTGTCTCAAGCCCGTTGAGTTATATTACTGCCAAGGCCTGGCCCAGAGCCTTGCTATCTGCTGTCCTCAGCAAGAAGGGTACAAAGCCAGGACTAAGCCTGCTTAGTCCTTCACTGCAGAGAGGCTGACCTGCTTAATTTGAATGTATTTAATGGGTAAGCGAGGAAGGACATTCTGGAGGCATACGTTGTTTTCTCTCCAAGGAAACTCTGTTCCAACCAAAGGTCAAATGATGTTACATGGTCACAAACTTTCTATAACAAATATGTCATACTTTAAAACTCCCAAATGAATGTCCATTTAATTGAAAGAATCCTTAACCAAAAGAAAAAAATTTAAGTGTACATAAAGCTCATTGTAAAGGGGTGTTTTGACAGATGGCTTTAACCAAAGTGAATTGCTTTAGTCTTTTAGCTTTTAAAGGAGAGCAGAGCCCATTGCACTAGGTCTGCATGGGTCGCCAGCCAAGTCCTGATAGTGCAATATTGAGACAATTCGCTTGAGGGCTACAGTCATTTTTATCTAAGCCAAGTAAGATTTGTTGCCTTCCTCTTAATCTTTTGGATGGGCAGATGAAATCCAATTCATGTTCAGCCTCTGGCAGAGCTGTGAAAATAGCAGGAGTTAAATCAACAGACTCAAACACATGCAGGTCATTTGTGTAACCATTTATCACAGCTCTGAGCCATGTTGGCCCATGGCTATGCCGGCTCAGTAGCATGGTCAGCCTGAAGGTGTTTAAACCAAACCCATTATCCAGGGCTGGAGACACTGTCTTCTCTATGTGAGATGATGTCTCCAGGTTTTTTAAGCCGTATGTAGCTCTCCAGGTATAAACAAGAAGTTCGGATCTCAGTCCCAGTGCTGAGAACAGAAAAGCATTGATCAGTAGGGCACACACATGGATACTTTTGGGCCTAGACCACCAATGATGGTCTAGATGTGTCTAAACAGAGAGGCCACTTTCTCAGGATTTACACTTAATAGATAAGATTAAATTGACTCTAAAAGGTAGATATTCTCAAGATTACCACTGCATAACCCAGAAGTCTCTCCCACCAACTGACAGAGTATTCTGCTCTGATACTACAATCCATTTGGTAAACCTTCCCCAGGTAGGGACCCTAGAATCCCCCCCATTAATTTGTGCTGTGCTAGTCGTTTTATGTGCCCAGTGTGAGACGTAGGTAACCTTCCTTCTTCTATGCTTCTCCAAAGTGTCCAGGTTCCTCTCATGCTTAGAGCCCCTCTTGTGTTTGGGGGTCCCCTAGGAAGGCATACTCTCTTCCCCAGGTCCTCCTTTGCCTCCCTTCACAGGGAGACATTAATCAGATCATGTCCTATCCTGGAGGCAGGCCACCTCGAGTGTGGGTTTCTCTGTGTGTCCTTCCAGAGTGGGTGTTTGTTGGCCTGGTGCTCCTGGGAATCTTCCTCTTCTTCGTCCTCGTGGGGATCTGCTGGTGCCAGTGTTGTCCACACAGCTGCTGCTGCTATGTCCGCTGCCCCTGCTGCCCGGACTCCTGTTGCTGCCCCCAGGCCTGTGAGTAAAGGAAGAATCAGTTGAGAGATGTGGCGTGACTGGAAAAAATGTCACCTCTCCACCTGACAGCTGTCTACCTCGAGTTCCTCCTTCACTTCTTTTCTTCCACCCCAAAAATTGGTCATCCCAGGCCCTCTCCTCTGTGTGAGCCCACGGCTTCCGGGATGACCACTTTGTTTTCTTCCTCACTTACATGTACATCTCCGTGCTTTCTTCCACACCATCACTCCATGCCTTTGGATTTCTCACTGATATTGCTGCTCAGAGAAAGGGCAGGTCCAGGATGGTGAAGTTATGGGCTAATGATTTTTCTTCTTTTGGGGCATCCAAAGTAGGAAACCTCCACTGATTATCCCCTCCCATGCAGAGAATGTCTTCTGTTATAAACAGAGCGTGCAAACACCAATGGCCTCTGGGCACCTTCCAGCAGACGCTGATAGCTTTACTTATTCCTGTGATGAAATGGGCCACAACAGGAACTCATCCTCATTTGGGGAGTCACCATTTCACCTTCCTAGCCAAATCTATATGGGCATTCCTTTTGGCTCCCTTCCCATAAGCCGGTCTTGGAAGAGAGAGGTGCACTGTGTGTGCTTTAGCAGTAAAGCAATGTTAGGAGTTTTGATATCATAGAGCAGGAGCTGTGCACAACCCTGTTGCTTACTGTGCTTTTCCTGAAGAGGCTCTGAATCTCCCTGGAAGCAGCCCTGGGCAGCCCTGGTGCTAGGCCCATTTCAGAGAGGTGGAGGCCACCTACGTACAGAGTAAAAAAGAGTGGGCCGCTGCTGTCACTGGGGGTGCTGCAGTGACGCTCCCAGAACCATGCAATTATCCAGTTGCCAGGTACCAAATACTGCAGTTCCTTATGTCACTGTCTTTCTGACAGAGCTGGAGGAGGCCTGGGGAGAATCCTCGCAATCCTAGGAGAGCGTGCATATGCCCAGTAGCCCCCCAAGGGCTTCCTCGGGGGTTTTGGTTGAGGGTTGTGGAGGGTGGGACACAACATAATCTCTCTTGCTCTTCATCTCCCTCCACAGTGTATGAAGCAGGGAAGGCAGCCAAGGCCGGGTACCCTCCCTCTGTCTCCGGTGTCCCTGGCCCTTACTCCATCCCCTCTGTCCCTTTGGGAGGAGCCCCCTCATCTGGCATGCTGATGGACAAGCTGCACCCACCTCCCTTGGCACCAAGTGACTCCACTGGAGGAAGCCACAGTGGTAAATGTAGTTCCAGCCCCTGCCCCGTGCTTGTCTTGGGCCCCCACACTTGTTGCTTGGTGATGAATCCAGCCCGTTTAGTAAGGTGTCCTTGGGGTAATGTTGATCTCCATTCCAGAAGAGGGACCCTGTCCACTGTGTACTTGTAGCTTTGAAGTGTATTTTAGACTTTGCAAGGTCCGTGGGACACTGCTGAGCCCTGCTTTCTTTCCAGGATCCACAGTAACTAAAACTACAGGGAACATGCAAGCAACTCCTTGAATGCTGACCATTAGATAAATAGTTGTCTCACCACTACCTAGTGTTTAGGACTTCTAGGTACTGTGTGGGACAGCAGGGTGGGTAGGATGTAGTTTCTCTAACAATCAGTATCATCTAGTCAGGGAGAGAGAAAAGATCTTTAAGACTATTAGAGGCTGACATGTATGAAAGAGATAAAGTAGTTACAGAGAGGCAGAGAAATTTAGGCTGGGCCTAAAGGAATAAGTAAGACTTAGGAACTAACAGGAAGAAATGTGGGGTATGTCCAGAAAAAGGAAGGCCAGTGCAGTGAAGAACCAAGCCTGGAAGAACACAGTGTATAGTATCTGACTTGTCAGAATGGCTGGAAGAAGATAGAAGGATACTGTGGAGCCAGCTTAAAGATGGCTATGTAACTCTGAAGAAGCAGTGGGCTTTGTGGGGTGAGCAGGCGAAAGCCTCTCCTGGCAGATTCCCAGGTTGAGAGATGGCAGGATGACAGATGAGTAGTAATTGGGAGAGAGGGAGCCTAAACTCTGACAGATGTGGTGCAGCTGTGCTATGTGGCCAACTGGCTTATGGTGGAGAAAGCAGGGACAAAGTACTTGGGTAAATCTAGGAGATGGTTTGCAAGAAGAAAGGAGATACCAGAGAAGGAATGGAAGGGAGGCTTTGCGGGAACTCCAAGCTGTTAGTGATGCAGATCACAGACACGAGTAAAATATTGCTAAAGAGAGCGGATCTGGATGAAGAACAGCTCCATTTGCTGTCTGGTGAATTTGTGCAGAGGTGAGGAAGAGAGGTGGAGGCACAGAAGTGTGGTGGAGAAGTAGGAGACTTTAAAATAGAGCTTTCCCAGGGCATTTGAGCAGGGCTGCAGGGTAGTGAAACTTAAGATTGTGTGTGTCAAGGATTTGGAGGGTGATGTTTAAATCCCTAGATTTGGATGAGCTGCTAGGGCTGGAAGGATCTGGACTTTAGAGAGAGAAGCGAGGGTCCAGCTTACCTAGGGAGCCACCAGTACCTGACTGTGGCAGGTGTGGATATCCTCAGTGAGTAATCAGTATTTATGTTTTCTCCCCCTGGAACTATTAGTAGAATTCTGACGTCTGAGAGTAGGAATGAGTCACGAGCTGAGAAGTCAAAGTTAATGATCAAGGACAACCGGGGAGCTAGAAAGGAAGAGTCAGTATAGCTCATTGCCCAGAGGACAGAGTGGGCAGAAGAGACATTACTGAAACTTATCTCAAGGTCTTTATCTTCTGCTTTCTCTACTCTTCCTTTGCCTTCCTCTCTCTGGTCCCCCTAAATCCTTCATTCTCTTATTTTTTTTTAATTAGGCAACTTATCATAATAAAATGAATCTTATTTACAGGTTAGCAAATGCTTTCTCTTTCTTGTTTTCTGTCTTTTCTCATTTCCTGTTTGTTGCAATTTAATCATGTTGGCCCCATCTTGCCACATTAACCAACTGCAATTGGAAGTGGCTTTGAAGAGAGAATATATTATTTCACAAAGGAAGAAATTGCAAAGTAAAGTAATTCTTGGGGTGTCTGAATAGGTTGGTGGCATTGTTGCAGCACCTCACTCTGCCACCCTCGTTCACCCTCAGTACCTCCTCTGTCCTCTTGGCTGACTCCCCTGGCAACCCTTAGATGACACCAGAGTTTTTAGGTACTAAATGTCTTCAGAGATGGAGAAAGTGCACTACACTCTCGTGCTACTTTCCCTGCAAGTGAGGAAGAGTTTTCCAGGAGTTCCTTTGCCCTCCACTCGACTTCTTGCAGTTTTATTGACTAGAATTGTGTTCCATGCCCATTCCTAAATTAGATGGGTTTGAACTGATCAAGACTCACTTCTTAAACCGGGACAACTATTTGTCTCAGAAGTGAACACAGTCAGTACTGTTAGCCAAGTGACGGAAGCAAGATGGCAACCAGGGTCTAGCATAGCCAGGCTGGCCACGTTGTGATTATCTGTCTGTGGAGCCGGCACAGAGCACTTCCTGATCTCCACAGGCACATTTCTGTACTCATAGTCTCTTGGGAAGCAGGCATGATGGCATTCGGCTAATTCTCCTGTTAGAAGTGTGGTGTAGGCCACTGTAGACTATTCTGTGAAGAACTTTAAAAGTGTTAAAAAATGCTAATGTTTAAAAATGTAAATTTAGCCACTTCATATGCTACTTTAATTTTAGGGTAATCGTCTAGCAACATAATTTTTCAGATCACATTTGTATACAATACTCTTTTAAATACTGTACAGTTTAAAAGGCATCTTTGATGAGCTATGTATAGTGGAGACAATTGTTACCAGATGGAAGAGGGAGAAGAGGCCTCCTGATTCCTTCTTCCATTCTTCACAGCAGTTGCTTGACACTCTTTCTTTTTTCTTGAGGCTTTCTTTGTTACAACGAAAAAAGATACTGTCCTCCTACTTTGGATCCACCACTCTCAGCTTTGTCAAGGTTCTGTTTATTGAATGTCCATACTGTACCTCATTTCTGATTCAGATCTCCCATTTTCCATTCTTTAATAAACTCTTTGCTATCAGCATCAAAACACGCTCAAATCTCACCCATTAAAATACAATGATCTGCAGAAAATTTCTAAAGTCTCCTAATATTACTTCCCTGACCCTTTTTGCCACTTACAGCCTAACTCCTTTAAAAAGAGTTTTGAATGTTGAATGTCTCTATTTCTTCTGCTCTCGTCAGCACCTCAACTAACTTCCATCTTGCTCTTGCTATTGGGATTCCAGACTCCAGCTCCTGCCAGCATTGCCTGTTGGCTAGATCTAGTGGAAGCTTTCCTGTCCTCACCTCCTGTGGCTTCTCCAAAGCATTTCCATCCCTGCCCAAGTATTTCTCCTTGCTCTTTGATCCTTGTAGTCTTTCTACTTGTCGCTTCAGATACTGGTTATTCCTTTCTGTGCCCTTCTGTTTGGTCTGTACTCTCCTCTCTGGAAAATCCTATCTATATCCATAACTTCTGCTCTCTTCTACAAAGTATGATGGAAAAATACGGTGTGTTTTTAAATTTTTCAGAATTATTACATTAAAAGACACATTGCTTTTAACTCTTCCCCTCAAAACTTCCTCTTGCTCCTAACATATTCATCCCATTGTTTTTGCCATTTTCTAAAGCAGGAAGTCTGTTTTCTTGAGTATATTTTGTTGCTCTGTCCTGGGTACCTTGTAGTCTTGAATGGATTAAAAACATTTACTTTTCTTGGTCATTTTGATTTTTGGAAAGAGCCAGAACACATGTGGTGGCAGGTCTGATACATAAGGTGGTTGAGGACACACCGCAATGTTTTTGTGAGCCTGCCTTCCCGTTGCCTGGCACCAGGCAGCAGCACTCGTATTTTTGATCAAATTTCTTAGAGATGACTTCCAGAACTGCTTCAGAGGGTGGAAAGGACAATGGGTAAGTTGTTAGAAGTCAGGGGAAATATTTTGTGGAGAATTAATGATTATATATATATATATATATATATATATATATATAATTTTTATTTATTTTTTTTTTGGAGACAGAGTCTTGTGGTTTGGTTTAGTGCCATTGTCCAACTTACTGTGTAGCCCAGGCTGGGCTCAAACTCACAGTGCTTTTCCTGCCTTGTCATCCTAAGCGGTAATAGGTGTGTACTACCACACCTGGCTTTGTAATACATTTTAATTTAAATATTCAAGGGCTCGGTGGACTAAGATCCTGCTTAGGCAAGCTCAAGGACTGGGGTTTGTTCCCTGAGTCCAGGCGTAGTGGCTCATTCCTGTAATCCCAACACTGGGGAGGCTGAAAACAGGAGGATCACTATGCATCCAAGATGTGTAGTCAGACCTTTACCAAATATATTAAAAAATTATATTATATTATAATTATATTATATTATTGTTTAATCCTTCTTGTATATACATACCGATGATTCCCAATTACTACCTCCAGCCTCTCTTGCCCCTTAGTCCCGTATCCACCTGCCTCTGGACATCTCTACCTGATGTCTTATAAGCACTTAAACCTCATCTTCCAGGAAACAGACTTGAGCTGCTGCTTCTCCACTTTGAACCAGATCCTACATATCTTACATCCAAGGATGGCATCATTGTTAACTCATTGGCCTAAACCAGAAGCAAAGACTTCATCCTTAAGCCTTCCTTAGCACTCCCTCCTCTCAGCCAGCTGGTCACCAGAGTCCTTCACCTTCAGAGTACTTCAGGATAACCTTGAATTGGTTTCCTTTCTTCGGTTTCTTCTGCAGCTCTGGTCTGTGCTGCCTTCCCCTCTGACTTTGCTTAGTGCAGCTGTCTCCTTGTTATTCTCTCTCCCTCTGCTTGTGCCTTACTCTCATCTGTTTTACTTAATCTACCTGGCTTCCACTCATCTTTTGAAAGAATTGAGTAGATGAGTAGGGTTTTAAAATGCCATATTCGAAATTTTATATATATATATATATATATATATATATATCCCTACTGTATATGTACAGAGAATATGCAAATTTTAAGAATCACTTCTCCCACAATTGAGCTGCTGTCACCCCGGGGGTGGAATCTGGCAGCTGTTCCATTCTCCATAAACAGCCTCGCTTAGCTCATTAAGAGAGGACAGGAAGAACAAGGCTCTATCCATGGAAGTCTACCTCAGAGATTTCTTTTGCAAGTTGGATTTTGGCTGTGAAGGGGGAAATTAGCTGAAAAATACTTGTGCCTTAATTGGGTCAAAAGTAGCAGCTCAAATCCTCTTTTTTTTTTTTTTTTTCCGGAACTGGGGATTGAACTCCGGCCCTTGCGCTTGCCAGGGAAGCGCTTATTCCACTGAGCCATC
>NDGN011451354.1:0-23247 GCA_002564285.1 Tympanoctomys barrerae
AAAAAAAAAAAAAAGGTGTAGGACATTTTAGGGGCTTCCTAAGGATCTTCAGCCTTTAAGAACAAAACCAAGAGCACGTGGTACAGTGAGCTGTTGTGATGTGGGAATGCTGATGCGACTGCCTCAGACAGGTGACAGGGCAGCAGCAAGGGGGACCACATACAACTCTTGGGTTGGTTACTCCTCTGTGTGTGTGTGTGTGTGTGTGTGTGTGTGTGTGTGTGTGTGACATCTGCAGTTTCTGTGAACTTGTAGGAATTTCCCATTATTAGTTAGCCTCTATGGAATCTGGACATAACTGAGGCCATGAACTCTGAGACACAGTTTTGTGAGGGTGTATGTGGACTCTTCCATACCATGCTTAGTGACCTCTTCCCACCAGGATTCACCTTCTAACATCACACTCAGCTATAAACTCATCAGTGAGTTAGCCCATGTGGCATATCTCAATCCCATGATCCACCTGCCTCCCCAAATCCCACATATGGGGGCGTAAGGTCTGGGGGTGTATCTAGATACAAATATAACATTCAGCCTTGGCCCCCAAAAGATTCCTTCACATTCCTTTACAAGAATGTATTTGTCTATCTCTAAGGCTTGCCAAAATCCCAGCAGCTGCAGCATAGCTGAAAAGTCTAATATCACCTCTGAGATTTAAGGCAAACTCTTAGCTGGGAGCCGCTATAAAAATGAAAAGTTTAACACTTATAATATACAGTGGCATAGGATAAAATTTCCAATCCAAAGTGTAGAAAAATGAGGGGTATGAAGCAATTAGACCAAAGCACGAACACTATCCAGTAGGGCACACATTTAATCTTATTGTTCAGCACCCTTGGCAATCTGTAGTAGGGCAATTCCAAAGGGCTCAGTGGCTCAAGGTCACATACTTGAAGATGAACAGAGCCAGGGTTTGAAATCAAGTAACTGGGCACTAGAATTCCTTTCACATTGTGTGTGTGTGTGTGTGTGTGTGTGTGTGTGTGTAATATTTATGTTATATCATCTCAAAACTATCTTTCGGGGGGGATTAAGCTCTTTCTAGCATTTGGTGACATGTAAAATGTAAATCTTGTCACTATGACTTATTTCAAGACTTAAACATTTTAGTAATTGCGTCTACTAGTAAAATTAGGTTCTATTGTAACACTGCTTTAGTCTTATTTGAACTGATTTGTGTGAGTTTGCATTGTTTGATACTTCTTTTATTCTTTTCTTTGGTTTTCTTTTCAATCAGCTTATACAATGAGCAGAAGACAAATAATATTGCTTTTATTTAGGAATAGAAAAAAGCATTTTGACACCTATGGTGCTTGAGAATTTTATACAAGTTACAAAGAAATGGTGATAGGCTATGTGCAATTAGAAGAGATTTCGCTTCTCTACATCTACTCTATATCTGATTTTCTTAGAAATATTATATGTCAACATCCACATTAGAGGAATCAAATTTTAATTAAAGAAAATAAATGAGTAAATGTTTCTAATGCACTGCACTGAAAGGCCAGAAATTCAAACTGGTTGACCAATTCCTTAGTGCACTATCCATGCATTAAGTTTAAATAATTTTCCTTCCCTTTAACTCAGAAGCAAATAGACTGATCAGAGCAGTTTTATCTTCCATTATATTCATTCTGAATGTAGCAATTATTCTATTATTCAAATGCTCATGCTTTTTGAAAGATGACACTAAGTCCCAGGAGAAAATATTATATGGTTCAAATTTATCACGAACAATGCATCTTTTTCTGTCCCTCCTTACCTCACATTTTTTACTTTGTAGGAAAGCAGTTGGATATATACTAAGTAGATGAAGCTTCATATGCAAGTAAACAAAAATTTTAAATAGGTCCTTTTAGAAACATTTTGTTGAGATCTACAAATAAAAATTGACAAATGACTTAAACAGGTTTTATCTTTGTAATCAGTACATAATTAAAAATATATTTATGACACCAATAGTTTTTAAATGAATTTAGTTATACTAAACAAGTTCAATTGTACTCTAAGTTCTAAATTCAATCATAGAACATCAAACACTTTAGACAGAAGCTAAAAAAACAAAAAAAATTAGTTAACTTTAAAAAGTTCATAAATAATAAAAAGTTCACATACATCATTACAGTGTATATGTTTATTATTTGGATTTTTAAATCAAAAGGAGTGCTAAGGAAACAGGTATGTTTTTATTGTTCTGTGTATATGGTACATATATGTTTTAAATTATTTTACAAGGTAAATCAAGGTCTATTAAGAATATTTTGATCAAATATAGGTCATTATAACAATTATTTTGAAATATTTATTTGGTACTGCTAAAGTTTGAATTATTTGAATTGTTTACTTAAAATACAGTTAGTATTTAGGTATTTTAGGTGGATTTCTGGGTAAGAGATCGTTAGGAAATTATACTATAATTAAAGTCCATAATGTGAACTATTTATAAGAAACTCAGAACATTACGGTAGGCCTTCTTGGGCTTAGTTAAGTAATTCCTTCAGATTTTTTGAATTTTTTTTGGCAGAACCAGAGATTGAACTCAGGCTCTTGCACTTGCCAGGGAAGCGTTTATTCTACGGAGCCATCTCCTTGCCCCCCACCCTTTTTTCCTTAGGATTTAAACCCACAAAACAATTTTCATTCTTGTCTTTGATTTACGTGCCAGCCTATGAAGTTTCATCTCATATGTGTGTACAGAAGTGGGGGAGTGTAGGAGGAGGAGAGAAAAAAACAGCAAAAACAATGTGCCACAACAGTAAGGAAATCAGGAGCCTCTCTTTCTGTTATCTAATGGGCAGTATAAAGAACTGTGGATGGCCTGAGATTTGACCCTACTTTCCAGCAAAGAAGTTAGCTTGCCACAATCACATAAGCTGGTGGACGGCATCAGACACAGGACTGTCACTCCATCTAGCAATCAACATAACCTGTGTGTCATGTCTCCACTAGGTCCCATTGGAGGGACAGAGAAGTGGGTAAAAAACATGCTGCCCACATTCCATGAAGGCATGCAGCAAAGCCCAAACGTTTACTAGGCGTTTGCAAGCAAATCTCCTTAAACTATGCTTCAAAGGGAGACATTTGATAGTTTTAAAAATGAGGACAATGTTTATATAAACAAAAAATAATAATAAACTTAAGTGCCAATACTGTTTCCACAATCATTTAGGAAAACTGCTAGTCCACAAGTGTGTTTAGGACAATGTAATTTTACCTAGGTAGTAAGTCATAGAACATTATACAAAAGGAAAAGTAGGAAGCATGGGACCAAAGCTGGGAATTGTATTTCTTACGTCACCTTATGATCTGCAACAGCCATGTCATCTCTAACAATGATACAACCACAATACATGTGAAGAAAACAACTACTGTGTGCCACGAGGGCTACTTCATTTAATTTTCTAATGTTCTCTTCCCCAGCTACTTTCTTGCTTTTTCCAAGTAACAGAGAACCATTTCAAAGTTGATTTATTTATGAGTACCTTCATTTTACTATGTAGTGTTCCAGCAGTTTCTTACGTGTTTTTTCGTGACTCTAGAGAACACTAATACTAAAATGTTATTGAAGACATGAACTTTAGGGACAAATAATTTTCTTTTTAAAAGATGTTATCATATATAAATCATGTTAAATAATAAATATTAAATATATTCCAATCTAGGATTTCATAAATATATTTTCAAGACTAATTTTTAAAAAAAATATTATTATTACTTTTTTATTTTAGGGAAGGGTCTACAGGGTGTTCAGGGTCTTACTACTAGATCAGACTAGTGTTTCTCCTGTTTATAGCCTTCCAAGAACTGGGATTACAGGTACAGGCCACCACACCCAAACTCAATTGTCCTCTCAGCATGCCCTGGGGACAAGGCCAGCATGGCCAGCTTTCACATTGAACCCTGAGCCCCTGCACCTGCTTGCAGGTGCTTTCATCCACTGAGCTATTTGGCTGGCTCCTTCAAGGCCAATTTTTGTTAAATATATAGGGACATTATTTCCATCAGAGAGAATGTGAGTTCAAGAGAGAACATCCTTTAAAAACATCTGAAAGTTTTTTTTTTCTGTCAGTTAAACTCCTAATTGGGAGAGGAATTACAGGCCATGAATACTTTCTATTTTCCTCTTCTTTTTTTTCTGGTGTTACATGACTGCCTAGCAGGAAGAGAGAAATATATATAACAGGAACATCATTTTAAATTAAATACATTTTGAGTTTAAATCTGTTTTCGTTCCCTTTGTTCTAAGGCCCATTATCACATTTAGGTAACCTTGCAGTGCCTGAGAACCCTGAAAAGTAAGATTTCTTTTTCTGATTTTTAAATATGAAGTTGTAGAACTGTTTTCATTTAGCTTTCAGACTACCATCAGTGGGTGCTAAATCTAGATACCTATCTGGGGAGAACCTGATAGAGTGCAATCTCAGGCCTTATATTAATATTACTTTTTTTTGTATTTTAGGGAAGGGTCTACAAGGTGTTCAGACTCTCACTACTAGATCTGATTCATAGTCATCCGCCTGTTTACAGCCTCCCAAGAGCTGGGATTTTAGGTGCATGCCACCACGCCCAGTCTCAATGCCATCCCAGCGCACCCTGGGGGTGGGGCTGGCACAGCAGGCCCTGGGAATTGAACCCCCAGCCGGTGAGCCTACTTGCAGGTGCTTTAATCCACTGAGCTATTTGGTCTGCCCCCTCAAGCATTATTAATGAGGTTCCCCGGACAATCTGATGCACAGGAAGGTCTGGGAACAAGTGATTTGCATCATTTTCAACCACAGCTTTCTACTCACATTATACAGGAAAGTAAACATTAGGGTGGGTATAGAAAAAGAATACTAAAGTTTGAGAAAGATGTTGTGCATCTTCTATTACTGATTTAAAAGGTAATGATTTTGAAGGAAAAGATGACTTCAAAGTTGATATGTCATTTCTCTGTACTTGTTAATCAGAGTGAATTCAGAAATTAGAAAAATAATAGCAAGCTAGATAACAATTGAAGGCCCTCCTCTCAGAATAAGATTTGTAAAATGCAGCACCAATCAAGTGCTCCATATGATTTTTCAAAAGAAACGATCAATATTGAACATCAGTAAGCGAAAGAACTGAGAGTTTTGTGGTCTCAGAACTTTCACGTGGTAATCACTCCGTTAGGAAAAATGCAAAGAAAATCAACATAACTGCTTGTTGGAAGATTGCCCATATTTTCTAATATGTGCAAAATAAAAAGCATCTCTATGAAGAGCAATTTTTTGTCATTTAAGCTATTAGGAAATATTGTGTCAAAAATACTGGGTAAAAATATTCAATGATAGCAGACATCCTACATAACATACGGAAATCCAACCAGGATAAATATGCTGAGACTCAGTGTTACTCTTCCTATGGGTCTAAATGCTGTGTACTCTATTTTAAGTACTCAAATAGATTTGGTTGTATTATATGAATGTGGAAATAAATCCTTAAAGTAGCAATTTCTTGCAACAACAGTGAGAAATTCAAGTACCACTTTAAATTTAAATATATACAATAAGACATACACATGCATATTCATTTTCATGGGGTCTTCAAAGCTTAAAAATAGCCAAACAATTTCTGATACAAAAAGCGAAAGTGCCACTTCAGCATAAATTTATTTTTGTACTTATTTTATACCAGAACTTTAAAGTGCACGAGGTCATCTAAATGATGATTTTGAACAATCTTTTCAGCCTTTGTTTCTTTCTTCTTTACATATAGACACTGACAGAACAAATGGACTAAATGCAGTCTACTTTTTCTTCAGTTGGCTGATTTTTTAGAGCATTGTAAACCATGAAGCTAAACTGAGTAAATGTTGGAAGTTTATTGCAAGCAGCACCTTGGGCCAAAAAGAAAAGGTTACATGGTTAAATACAAGATGCATATATTTGTAATTTGTACAAATACTGCTATATGCCGGATATTGGCTATGGTTTACCCATGTCTAAGTGACAGTGAAGTATATGAGTGTCATTCTCCTTAGAAAGGAGTAGTTCATGGAAGTTAAGAAAAAGGTAGTAGATAAGCTATTCTTTTAAACCCCAGAAAAGTAGCTGAAGTTTGCTCCACATCCATGACATCACTTCTATTATTTTACTGTGTTGTCACATCCATTGTTTAGAAGAAATTATTCAAGCATACTCCTACCACTGTCTTCCTAAAACCACCCATACCACTGCTTTTTATTCTTCTCTACTTTTTACTTTCATAAAAGAGAGAAGAGTTATTGTCACAACACTACCTGTCTGAGTTCATCTCTGCCCAAATATGTGCACTGTGTATGGTAGGAGGGCTTTTCTACTGTCAGGATGTTAAATATATGGAGCTAGTCAATTTCAAATTCATCTACCAGTATATAAGTAGCATTCTGCCATCTTGTTAAATGCAACTTCGAGTTTTCTGTGTTTTATTTCTTATAAGGGGATTAATGAAACTGATTTATTTTTACATAAAGCCTTCTCTCTCCCACAACTTTTACTGACTTCTGTATCTTAGTAGTTAAAAAAAGAATAAGAAAATCTTCAAAGTTTCTCAAATACAGAAGTATGAAAAGTAAAAAGTCACAGAACAATAAGCAGCAGTCTAACTCAATAAGCTGCATTGATTAGTAAGCTGTATGCCTTCCCCATCTGAAAATTCACTAATAAGAATCAGCAGTGGTTGATCTCCAAATGCTTTAAAACTATGGTAGGCACATATAGAAATCAAATAAAGCAAAAGACAAACTTCAAATATAGAAAAAATAATAATTCTGCTAACTTTTAAGGTTAATCAGAATTGTAATAATTTTGATCTTTGAAGCCACAAGAGTTAATGGCTAAACAATTTATGTGATAAATAGAAAAAGAAGTAGAAATGCTAATTTATCCCTACTTACTTCTAACTACTAAAAGTAATTGATTAAATCAGCCCATATCAACATGTACTATTAGGGGTGAAGCTAAACTCCTTTTACGAAAGATGACAGAGATAAGAACTATCAGTCATAGACCAGATCACCAGCAGTCAACCAAAGGGTTTTAGGCATATTTTTAATACTTGTGGCACTTGACAGGTCATCAATTGACATTTACCTGGAACCTACTCTACAGGGTCCCCTTTTTTGAATACAGTGTACTGTATGCTATGACATTTAAAAGTGTACATTTTATAAACATTTGTAAATTCACACAAATACAAAATCCAAATACAACTTACCGTAACTTCCAGTCACATTGGCACATATAACAGCTCCAAAGAATTTTGGAAAATGCTTCTGAATTCTTGAAATAACTTTTTGGCAAGCTATAGTTGGATCTTCTCCTCTTCTCATATATTCTACTGCTTGGTAGCTGATTTAAACAGAGGTGAGACTTCAATACCAGAGCACAAGTACTAACTCCAAATTGGATTACTTAAGGTAAGAAATTTAAAATCACTAAAATAATCACATTGGATAGAATTCATATAAATGATTAGAAAGAACTCCTGCTAGGCTTCAACAGCAAAGTAAGTAAACCTTGATACAATGCTATTTAACTCACCATTAATTTCAGATGATCATTTCGAGGAACAGAGGGTGACTTGGCTGAATAACAGTCACTTAGCAATAACAGAAGTCTCAGGGCATTTATATTTAAATGAGAAAAGAAAGTACAAAGGAGAAAATACCATGTGTGTACAAAACATGTAGTTGTATAATTAATTGCATACAATAAGTATGCTTCTTAAATTTATCAATAACAACATTTCCTTTACTCAGTGGCTTTACATCAATCACTTAGCATAAATATTTTCTTTTCTGAAGTAGGGTGATAAACAATGCTGGATTTCCCAGTGTTATTTTTTGTTTGTTTGTTTTTGGTGGAACCGGGGATTGAACTCAGGCCCTTGCACTTGCTAGGGAAGTGCTTATTCCACTGAGACATCTCCCCAGCTCCCAGTGTTATTGATACTTAATTTGAGTGATCATTAATTTAATGATAGACAAAAGCCTGTATGTGTAGTTTCTAAATAGCTTTTGTATGTACAAATTCAAAGTACATAATATGAAAACTTATTTTATACCTTGACAAAGAAAATACCTCCACTAAAGACTTCTAGAATTACAAAGCTACGGAGCCATACCTCGGGAGAAAGCGCATCAATACATCTCCATCCCCAGTGGCTGCAGCAGCCCCTGCAGTGTCATCAGCATAGGCCCCAGCTCCAGGTATTGGGGAATCTCCTATGCGCCTTTGTGAGCAGAGAGATTAAAGATTTAGCACAGAAAATCAGGTGTAAATTAAATTATGTTATGAGCTGCTTTAAAAATGGTGTGTTTGTGCCTAAATACTAATCATTGTTTTAAATAAGTTCTTCAGCAGAATACAAAGAGAAAAGGGTTTTCTATGTAGGTCTTTAAAAACCTACATTAATTATGTAAGAATTTATGATCGTGTGGAGTATAAAAAGTTAAGCTTATGTGGTACACGCTAGGGAGTGGGGAGACTGGGGAGATGTTTGTCAAAGGACACAGAATTTCAATTAAAGAAGAGGAATAAGTTCAAGGGATCTATTGTATAACATAGTTCTACAATAAGTCAATAACAATATACTGTACATTTGAAAACTACTAAAGGAGTATATTTTAAGCACTTTCTTCACAAAACCATAGGTATGTGTGGTGATGCATAAGAAGCTTGATTTCACTACTTTACTGCCTGAGTGTGTTTGAAATTATGTTGTATGCCATAAATAGTTTTTTGTAAACTAAAAATAAATTTCCAAAAATAACAGAATTGATGACAAAATAACATATACATGCTTACAGTGACTATTTTATTAATATAATTCTTCATTAACTACACATTCCAAAGTGGTTTCCTTACCTACAATTTATTCCCACTTTGCTTGTAATGTGTCAAAGTTTTCTATGTAATAAATCTTTAAAGCCCTCCTATTTTAAAATAAACTCCAGAATTCCTTAGGCTGACCTAAAACCCTTTGAAAGCTGGCTCCAGTATTCCCTTGCCATCTCCCACTGTTCTTTCTCATCTGGTGCATGCGTGTGTGTGTGCGTGTGCATACACACACAAACACACTCCCACTGGTGACTCTCTAGCCAGCAGAGGCCCGACCTGAAGTGCATGCAGCTTTGCTTCTGCTCCTCTCTTGGCCTGTATGTTCCCTTTTCCTTTCTGTAGACTCAGAACTCAGCTCATTGTGTCTACCTTACCGGCCTTTCCAACCACTTAGCTTAAATAGATCACGACTGTCACCAGTGCAAGCTGAGGCTACACACAAATGGCCCTTATCAGACAGCAAGATCTTTTCTATCACACTGACCTGTCTCAGCTATGAGACAGAGATGTGCTCTGCATTTTGCACTTTCTATAACATCTACCTTTACACTATTTGTTGGAGAAATTTGTACATAAGGAAACACTAACCCAGGAATTTTGAACTTTAGACCATTTGTAGAGGTACCAGCAGCAGTATGTCCCATCTTATGGATTACAATCATGCCTAGGAGGAAGAAGGAAGGAAGGAAAATAAATTAAGTATCTGAATTTTACATAAAATATAATCACATAACAGGCAGTGCAAAAGTTTCAATGGTTGTGTCCTAAAATTCCATGATGAAATTAAATCTACAAAGTGAAATATTTAGGAGAGGGACCTCAGGGAGTTGAACAGGCAGATCCTTAAAAATCTGACTTGGTTCTCTCATATGAATGCCCCTGAAAGCAAGCTAGTCCCTCTTTCCATACAAGGACACAGGGAGAAACAGCCACCTATGAGCCAAAATATAAGCCCTCGCTAGATGTCGAATCTGTCAGCAAATACATCTCGGACTGCCTAGCTTCCTCAACTGTGAGAAATATATTTTTGTTATTTATAAATTATCTACTCTATGGTACTGTTTAACAATATAAACTGACTAAAATAATAATATAAATATGCTTTCTTGTTTATTTCAGATAAAAGAGGCATTCTGTAATGAAAATTATACCAATGGTGTAATTTTGCAGTTTAATGACTTGGTTTCACAGCCTCATTTGACAGACATTCCATATTCTCACGTGTCAAAATGTTACTTACTTTCAATACTTTCCTAAAGGTAATTCCAACTAAAATTTCTGATATAGACTAATAGCAATTGTTAGCATTACAACTTGGAAAAATTATGTAAGGTCTCTTTAATATTTCAAACAATATAAAATATCAAATAACTATAAAATGAAGATTGAAAATTCAAAGGTGAATAGTTACTTCATTCTGAGGCTTTTATGTAAGAAATTTACTGAACTATGTACAAATGCTAAGGCAAGATTATACATATATGTAACATATATAATACATATTGTATATATTATGTACTTATTCAGCAATTGATATAATCAGAATAATCAAAATTGATTGTTTTGTACATGAATAGGGATAAAGAGGAGTTATAGGAGGGACTTAAATTTTAATAATAAAAACTATATAACAGGTAAATTACCAATAGTATCATGACCACACTCATTTCTTATTTCTTTACAGGTATGACTGTCCTGCCTTAAGACATCATGTGGTTTGTAGGGTCCACAGTACTTTGAAGCATCTGGTATAACATTCTGTGAATAAGATTTGAGTTTTAAGGAAAGAATTTTAGAAACTTCCAAGTGGTTATGTATGATCATCACATGCTAGTACAAAATCAAGAACACATCTGGTAACTTAAAGCTTAAAGATCGCTAAGTCTTATCTGAAGATAGATGAATATGTGATTTTACTAAATTCTCATGCTAGCCTCAGAATTAAATAATCTGGTTTAGACATCTATACTACATAGAACAGGTCTCTACATTTTCTCTTTATATGCCTAAATTTCTCAACATAATGGTAGATACAAAGGTTATTAGATACTAATCCTCAAAGGAGTTAAGGTACTCAAGCTGACCTTTACATTTCAGAACTTATTCTCCAGATGAAGAATTCTGAAGTATAAAGTAAAATCTGCTTTTAAACCATTCTTTTTCAAAGCTACAATTATATGTGTATGTTCTATGTGATACTTAAAATTATTTTTACATCTTAAAGGCACAAAAATATAACCCAAACTCATAAATTGAGATTGTTTATATGGTTTGGTAAAAACAACAATGTACTATAGGTTGAATATTTGTTATCTGTTATTTTGAGACTAGAACTGTTCTGGATTTTGGTATATATGCGTGTTCATACTGACATATCATGAGGACAGAACCCAAGTGAACATCAAACTCATTAATGCTTCATAAGAGTCTTATTCATGTATCTTCAGAGTAATTTTACAGTATTTTCAGTGTGACTGCTTTTATTTTTTATTTTTTATTTTAGGACAGGATCAACAGGATCAACAGGTTCTACAGGGTCTCAGTACGTATATCAAACTTGTAGTGATCCACCTGTGTTCAGCCTCCCAAGAGCTGTGATTATAGATGCGTGCCATCATGCTCAGTCTCAATCACTGCCTCAGCCCACCCTGAGGGTGGGGCTGGCACGGCAGGCTGGAGATCGAACCCTGGCCACTGCATCTGCCTAAGCAGGTACTTTAATTCGATGAGCTATATGGCCAGCCCATGACTGCATTTTGAAAAGCAATGTATTGCACAAGTGGTACCATCATGTCAACACTCAGAGGACTGGATTGTGGATACCCAGATCAGAGAGGACCAACTGATACTCTTATCATACAGTCAGTGTACTAGGGACCACCTATAACCTGGTTTTATGAATACAGTCTTTAAGTGATAACCCGATAGTCCTTCACTTTTAGGACTTAAGATGCTACGATATTTCATAGAAGGAATCTGTGTGGCAAAAATTGAATTATGCTGCAAAATCCATTAAACAATTATTTCACTAGTAATATACTAGACACCTGACAATATAAGTCCTCAAGCCAAATCAGGTTAGGGAACTGAATATATTTCACACAGATAAAATCTAACAAATATTTTTCAGTGATGTTTCCACAACTTTTGATTTATTTTACAAGACTGTCCCAAGGAAATACTAGCTGAACAGTTTTGACAGAATCAGCTTCACTCCCACAGTTAAAGCTTTCACAGTTTGTAAACTACTTTCAGAGAACAGTAGTTCTGTGCCCCAGGGGTGCATCAGAAGCACCCAAGGGCCCCCCCCAAAGAACTTCAATCATTGCTTCTAACGTGCAGTACATCTAGGACAATGACCAGCGCCCTTGGCAAGAGGGAGGTAACAGGAGATGTCATTTAAAATTTTCAAGTAATTTACTTTTTAAAATGGAATACATATACATACTTTCCAATAATTTGGCTGACAATTCCGAGCAAGCCAATCTGAATGAAGACCACGAGAAGCATTGGTAGATAAATCTTCACTCATAAAGCCCATACTCTTGGCAAACTTGGTCGCTAGGTATTAGGAAGAAAAGTATTAATTAACCAAGTTTACATGTACCATGAACAAAATATATGTACTACAGGCAGTCTGCATCAGCACTCTCGTAAGTAGGGTACTCAAGGCTGTCAAGGAAATTTTCACACATCAATAGCTTTATAGATCAACTTCTAATTTCGGATTTCCACATGACCTTTCTACAATTGATCTATTTGAAGCTCCTGGTGTGTATGTTATGATATTTTTCTGTACTACCTCACCTGAGCTGGCTCTTTCTCTCCACTTTTCCAAAAATAAAAGGCACATTTTTCATCAGGATCAAATCTTACTGCTCTAACTAGGGTGCAAAGCTCAGGGCAAAGAAAATTAAGATATCAATCAAGGGGATGAATAGATTCCACTGAATAAGTAAGATTCTGTATTTGGGTAACTTACAGTTCTGTTCTTTCAGCCAAATTGAAGGTCTACTATACACATTTATTAATATTTCTGATTATATATCACTATACTTTTGATATGTAAGATAGAAAGTGTTGAAATCAGACCCCCTCCCATAGTAAACAGGTTCAGTCCCATCTAATCTATTAATAATGTTCTTGCAGTCTTACATACATAAAAACATTACAGGAAGAAAACTGATGCTGTATCTAGCTTCAGTAATTATTCATCTACAGACAATAAGTTACCTTTAAAATTTCCATTTTAAAGATAAAGAGAGATAGAAAAGTTAAAAACCCTATTCCGTTAAACAAATGTTAAATGGACCTGAAATTTGACTTACAGTATGCTTTTATCTCTACTTTGTATGGAGTCCTATTTGTTTTTACAGTGAAAACTATAGACAAAAGGTTAGAAAAAATTTCAGTATGATTAAAAAGTACCTGATTCTCCTGCTAAAAGTGTGTGTGTTGTATGTTCCAGTACTTTCCGTGCCACACCAATAGCATTTTTAATTCGTCTAAGATCTCCTACTGCTCCTACATTCATCGTAGTGCTGCGGACATAAATGCAGTAAAGTGTATGAAAGTTATTTTCATAAGTTCAAAGATAAGCAGGACTGTATTTCTCCAAGTAATGTGTTGTGAGATAAACTCTACCTTCACACATATGTGAAAGCACAACCATAAATTCCATATGGTCCTCCACTCAGACAAAATTAAAGAAAAAGCAGAAATTCAATTAACCATATATACCAAAACATTAAAATCTGTTTCTCTTTCCTTATTTTGAACTTGGGTTTTTGAAAGTGGTCTTAAGGTTTCAGATCGAGCAAACTACAGCATTTGAGGATGGCAAATAAATGTTTATAGGACAGAGGCTTATTCTTATAGCTTGGGATTCTCCCTGAGAGTATCTATTTGCTTGGTTACTTCCACTATAAGGATTCTGTTTTCTTTTTTAAATTGAGAGATAAAGTCTTTATGATTAGAAAGGCCAAGTACAACAATCTACTGATCTATGACAAGTCATGCAGTTTTTCATCTCACTCTTCAAGGACTGCAGTTCTAAATATAATTAAACATGCATCAAAGTTGCAGGAATCAACAGGTTCCGCAGGGCATTCTTACCCATCCATGATCATCGCATCCAGTGTGGTTTCTCCAAGTTCATCAGGACTTCCTCCAAAGCCTACAGAGCCGTCACACTGCTCTTGCTCACATATGGCACAACCACGCTCAACTGCATCCAGGGTAGACCCTCCAGATGCTAATGTCCACCATGCTGTGAAATCCCAATAATACTTGTTTATATTTATATATTTTTTGATGGCACATGGACCGAACCAAAAACATTTTAAAAACTTCTATTTAAATTATGTTTTCACATTTAAATTGAATTTTCAACAAGGTAATCAATTGCTACAAAGGAGTTTTAAAAGAGACAAGGGTAAAAGTATATCAATACCAATGCTCAATTCAGGAAAAAAAAATTCCGATTTCCTATTGGTAATGTGAGATTTATTTCACTTATCAATATCTATTCCTTCTGTATAAAGAAGTACATGAATAAGTGTTCTTTCATTTAGTTTCAGCTACTGGAGACTGAACCAGGGCCTTTGCCCTGAGCTATGGCCCCATTTTTTAATATTTGAGACAAGCTTACTCATTTGCACAAGGTGGATTAGATCTTACGATCCTTTTGTCTCAGACTTCAGAATTATTGGGATTACAGGCCATCACACCCAGATTCCACTCTTTTTATTTTAAAAGGCACAATTGGCACCACTCAAAGGCAACTGATTTAAAAGTGCACTGTCTTATAAATTACTTCTAGTTAGAGTATCAAAAGTATTTATAACTAGTACTGTTATTGAAGCAACACCTATTAGTAGTAACAATGTAATAGCAAATAAATAAGCTTAACAGGACTGATTCATCTTATATTCACAACAGTTTTTGCAGTAATACTGTGAACAATTACAATTCTCATTTTAAACAAAAGGTAACAGAGCCACAGAGGTTAGGTAACTTGTACAAGGTCATACAGCCATTTCTAAAAGCAGTCACTTGGACTAGTGTGGCTGTACTTTTAATACCTTGTTCTGTGAGCCCATGCTCAGTACACTGTGTGTGGGGCCTTCTCTTCAATGGACAAGCTCCTACGTAATGGAAAGAACTTCTTTACTGATAAAAGACTATTTTTTGAAGCGGAGGTGCTACTGTTAATAAGCGCTAATTAAGCATCACTATTGGGCCTCCAGTCTTATAAATGGATTTTAAGAAATCCTTTCACTATAGGCAACTTGTACAGGACTGTCCCCTGCCCAAGCTGTTGGACTTTCTGTTTCACCATTATTGAGAGTATGTTTTTCAGTCGGATTTCTCATGTTCTTTTGAGTTCATATGCACTACCTGCAACATACAGATTTACCTCGACTAAATTCGAGCCAATTTTTCCCTCAGAAAGTTAATATACTAACAGCCTTAAAAGTAGATGTGAAATTACTCCTGTGGTAGTATGTCTTGAAACACGTTTAAAAAAAAGAAGAATAACACTATGTGATAACGCTGTGTATGCTAATGGCATATACAGGACAAGATCAAAGCGCCCAAGGCTGGAACCCAACCTGGTGGGCAGAATGACAATAAATCAAGGGCACATTTCCTAAAAAAAGGTGATAACTTTCGCCCTCTCTCACTGCAAATGAACAATCACACAGGCACTTTTAAAGTCAGATGTGCTGGTTCCAGTAATTAGAAAAATCTCAGGAGATGGGGCCCGGCAGGTCAACTAGATTCCTCAGAAGCTGCACGGATCATTTTAACGAGCAGCCAAGCCTGGGCCCCACCTTCCGGGGGACAACGACTGCATGTGTGCTTGTGTGCATGCAGCCGCAAACCCAACTGGAAAAAGTGAGCATCTGTTTGAGGAATTGTTTGCAAAACCGGCACCCAAGGTCCGGAAGGGGAGCGAGGGGTTAGAGAGAGGCGGTGAGGCCGCCTCTGGCAGGCAGCCCGAGGGAAAGCTGCGCGTCCGACAAAAGCCAGCGCCAGCGCCACCGCACAGAAAACCCAAAGGCCTTGGAGGTCAGGCAGAGGGAAGGCGACCAAAAAGGGCGTGATCCCGGGTGACAGGACGGAGGAAAGGCTGGCTGTAGGTCGCGGCGGGCAGGAAGGACGAGCCGAGGCTGCGCCTAGCCCGTCAGTGAGTGGGACGCTCGCCCGGCCGGACCCCATCGGGGCGGCCCTCCAACCGCGCGCTTCGCGGGGCAGCCACCCGCCCGGCCCCGGCCGCCGCCCCGCACCTGCTTCGGTGGCGTTCTTAAAGGGCCAAGTGTTGACGACCAGGGGCAGAGGGCTGCAGCCGCGCACTAAAGCCGGGCCGAGCAGAAGCGGCACGACAACGAGAGGCAAATGCGACCTCCGCGCCATAGCTGCGGGCTGTGCAGAGGAGCGCGAGAATGATCGCGTGATCCGCCGCCCGCCCAGACCCGACCGCCCGCGCGCGCGCCTTCACGGGAAGCGGCACGGCAGCCCAGGCCCCGCCCACCCCAGAGGCCACTCTCTGACTCGGCCTGGGCTCCTTGAACTATCGCGAGAGGTGACCTTTCCGCGGATTGCGGAAGTTCGGTGGTCTTCAGTCGTGAGGCGATTCGTGGAGAAGTGTGCTCTTAGGTGCTGTGCTGTTTGGTTTTGTAAATAATGAGCTAAATTGCCACTTCCCCGTTCTTTAAAGGTAAATTGGGCCTCACATTGGAAAATTAGCGTGAAGCATAACTTTAGGAATTCAAGTAATTGCTGTGTACTGTTTAATCTGGTTTTTACATAGTCTCTTAATTAAAAGTCGAAGTTGGGTAGTTTGGCCAACCTAAAATGTGCGCTGGAATTCCTCGACGGCCGCCCTGTCTTTGCGTCGCATCCCACCACAGCTTTTTTGTAGGACGTCCTTTGGCTGTGAGTCTCTGAGCTGGAATAATTGGACCGCCTGGGAAGATAGAAATGTACCCGCTGCATAGTCCGCTAACAGACGCCTTCCTGCGCCTCCAGCAAGAATACTACCTCCGTTCTGTCCTTAGCGTGTTTTACTTTCGTGCGTGGCACCATTAAGTATTAAATAAATGTTTGAATAAAAGGGATGGAGAGTTTACATGCATGGTCAAGGCTGCTCATTTTGAGAATTCGGGGGCTGCTGCACAGTTGTGTGACCTTGGACCAGTAATCCCTCTGGGGCTGTGGAGTGCTTGCCCATGTATGCAAGGAAGACAGTTGTGAAGAACATCTATAAATCTGTCCAGGCTTGTAAAATACGAACTAGATGAAAGTTGTTTGGTTTACAAAATCTTCAAAACTCTTACTGTGAGGAAACTGACTATAGAATTTAAGCAGCATATGAAGAATTTAAATAGAATAAACAAGAATAAAGGCAGGGAAGTACTAGTCAAAAGTTTGATGTAATTAAAAGGAACTGCAAAGAGTTCAATGGGATTTTGGAGTTGGACCGAGCCATTTGTACTGGGGCAAGGACCATAAGATAATGCCAGATGATAGGTGAAAGACAGGTGAGACAGGTTAAGAAAGTCAGGAATACTTACGTTGCCTACTGAATGGATTTTTCATAACACCTGAGCTGAATATAGTCTATACAGAATATAGTTTTACAGTTTATACACCTTCAGCAAAAACTGTAAAATACTGTCATGGAAATTTGGTCTCAGTGTCAGCAGCATTCTCTGGCTTCTTCCTAGCTCTTCAGGTTGTTGTGATTCTCCACCTAAAATTGCCTAAATTTTACCTCCTATTTTATACACTTTTTTCTTCAAGATTTTCTCTTGCTTGAAATCAGAATTCCATCAGAGAAGTTCATCTCATTTAGTAGTTGAAGGAAAACAGCTAAATTACTTGCTAACCCAAATGCCAATTTTCTCATAAATATTTGTGTTAAAAATAATATGCAGTTTCGGCCAGGGAGATAGCTCAGTGGAATAAGTGCTTGCTTGGCAAATGCAAGGTCCTGAGTTTGATCCCTAGTATCACACACACACACAAAGCCAGCAATCTCAAAACAATCTACTCTTTTGGATTTTTGGATGGTTCTTAAAATACCAAGTGGAGGGCTGGCCAGATAGCTCAGCAGACTAAAGCTCCTCTTTAGGTAGAGTGCAGCAATAGGGGTTGATCCCCAGCATTGTAGTGCTGGCCCTGCCCCAGGACACACTATGAAGGTGATAAAGACTGGGAGTGGTGGGGTGCACCTGTAATCCAGCACTTGGGAGGCTGAAAACAGGATTACTATGGGATCTACATAGGTAGACCCTGTAGACTCTGTACTAAATAAAAAAAAAAAAATCAAATGGATTCATTTTGCCTAAATTTAGTTATCTCCATAGCTAAGACTTTAAAAAAAAATAATCTAGTTTGGATATTTGGTTTCCTTCAAGATTAATCCTTGTTTCCTGAATAACATTTGAAGAACTTTAGCCGTTAGACCTAGAAGTCACTCGGGTTAGTCTTAGGGTTTTGTCTTTCATTATATGAGAATCCTGCTTTACTATGAGGAAAATCTAAATGTATTTGTCAACAATTTGGTGGGTAGACTTTAACAATCTAGTCTACATTTTCCTGGAACTTGCTTTAATTTTTATTCAATCATTATACATAATAGAGATACAGTGTTACTGAGAAATAAAGCTCTAAAGTTATTTTGATTTAAACCTCAAATGCATTACATGGTTTTGTGTAGTAAAATATTAGTGTTCCTGTGTCAGACTTCTAGTTAACAATACTTTGGGTGATTTTCAAGACCAGGATTTTAAAATTTAGAACAACAATGTATCAAGTGTGGTTAACTTGTGTAGTCTTCCTAGATCACACATTCCTCATCTATAGTCATAGTGTTCTTTCTTTTAACATGAAGTTTTGTAAATAAGGTAGAAGATGTTAGACAATGTTCAAATGCTAATTAAATAACGAACTGATGTTTTCATTGGTTTTTATCAAGTATTTATTCATTGGCATCAGCAATCCAGAAACATACAAAGCAGCAAAAAGAAATAAATTTGAGAAACAGATTTCTACAGGAATAATAGAATCAGCCAAATACCTAGAATGCATTTTAAAGTAAGCACTTAGAATTTCTTTGTGTAGGAGGAGTTGAAAATGTTTTCGATCTGTTTTCATCTATCTAAAATTTAGTTTAAATTTGCAAAGATGGTGCGTGATGGGGTTATGATATTTCTGGATGTCTTTAAAAATAGCATCCTTAAGACCTACAAAGGAGAAAGTCTCAAATAGAACCTTAAATGATGTTACATCTTTGTGTGTATGCGTGTGTGTGTGTGTGTGTGTGTGTTGGAGGTTGAGAAGGGAGCTGCACACCCACCTCTTTTTCCTCTAAACCTCTGGCTTTCTATTTATCAGTCTCTGAAGGATGAAGAATTGAGTCTCCACTGATAGCATTTGAAGCTGTGGTTCCACAGAGGATTTAATGCTGTAGTTGCAAGGAGTCTAGGTATTTTAAATCTGAGGCTTAAAAAACTAAGCCATCCCCTCCAGCTTTTGCACTGATGCTGTGAAATCCATTTGAGAAACATGCCCATGTTTTGCTACTTGTTCAAAGCTGTGAGCGTGACTTGGCATTGAAATAATAATTTCTTTTTCAAAATTCCCCACTGAACTATTACCTGGGTTATCTAAATACAGGCTATTTATTTGATTGGCATTTGTTCCTACCAGTTTTGCAAACTGTAAGTAATGACTTTTGCTGATGTTATATCATTGTCGTACTGTATTTCTAATTTAATTCCTTTTGTGCATTAATCCAGGAACACCTGATGGTACTCCCTGATCATATATGATGAATTTAATTAGAGTTATACAGAATTGTCATCTTATTTTTTAAATGAGAGAAGAGAGTATTGTTCATTTCTGATTTCTTACTGGGTTATGCCCTCAAAATAGTATATAAAATCAGTAAAAGATTAAATCACAAACTTGTCAATGAATTTTAATCTTTCAATGTTATAGTAACTTATAAAGACCAAGATTATATAGTAGAATGTTGAACTAGTGATTTTTTTCCCCTCAAATTAAATTATGCGCAACATACTTTAAATTTGACATGCTAACCCGCTGCTATAATAAAGTTACTATAAGGAGGATACAGTAGATCATTTTGCATAATGGATGCTGCTTTTTATGATTATTGTTTATAACACCATGATGTCTTAGAAATTTGATCCATTACTATAATAATGGATCAAATCTTCAGTCAACAGAACAAACTTCATGTTTTCCTACCACTTTATAATTTTGACATTTTTTTACTAATGCCACAGATAATTTTAATAAAGAAGTTCAACAATAAAAGCAAAATTCCAAAATAACAGTGACTTACACTAAGTACTTTATTCATTTAAAGTTGTATTAATTTGTTGATTATTTCAAATGGGAAAATATATTAGTAGAGAATACATGTATCTTGTGTTTATACAAATAGTTTCTAAGTGGCTCACATAAAAATTTAAAAGGAAAAAATAATTTTACATATAATATAGTATTTTTGGTTTCATTTTAAAGTAATACTTATGAGTTCTCTAGATATCCCAAAGTACTTTAGCCCTTATTGAAAATATAACCCTTTTAATATTTTTGTGTCTAGCTGATGAAAAATATTGCTGTTGTACACTGTTGTATAAACTGCACTTTTATATATATTTAATGTCTTTATATGTTATATGTTTTGTAAAATTTGTCTTGTGAAATATAAATAAGAAAAAGGCATGGAAACAACCACATAATGGATTTTGTAGAAAACTTACACCTTCATAATTACCAGTTATGTCAACAAGTACTGTCAACATTCCCCAAACCCCCTCTTTCTACAAATTTTCTAAAAGACTTTATTTTCTAAGAACAATTTTTATTTCACAGAAAAACTGATCAGAAAGTACAAAGATGCCCCATAAACCCCTACCTCTTCATATGATGTTTCTTTTATTCATATCCTCCACTGGAGTGGAACATTTTCTATAATCAGGAAACCTGTATTGACATTTGAAGTCAGTAGTTTGCAGTAGCAGCCTCAGGTGGTATTTATATTCAGTAGTTTTGTTTGACAAATGTATAATGACATACTCCATCATTATAGTATTGTAAAGAGTACTTTTACTGCCATAAGAATCTTCTGTGGTCTGCCTATTCATCCCTTCCTCCCCAAACTGTGGCAACCACTGATCATTCTATCTCTAGTTTTGCCTTTTCCAGTCTATCCTTTTGTTAGACTTCTACAGTCAGTAGACTTTTTACATTGGCTTCTTTTACTTAGTAATATGTATGTTTCCTCCATCTCTTCTCATGGCTTGATAGCTCATTCAGTTTTGATGTTGAGCAATATCCTCTTATCTGGCTGTAAAACAGTATCCATCCACCTGCTGTTCAACATCTGATTTGCGTCCAAGTCTTGGCACTTATGATAAACCTGCTATCAACATCAGTTGTGCAAATTCAGCATAATTTGAATGGGTGTATAACATTCATCTATGAATACATAGAAACTTATCAATTGGTTTTTGTTGCCTTTAATTTTTGGGGGTTTTATATTAAAGAGTTTTTAATAATTACTCTGTCAGATATTGCACTGACTTTATGTAGCATGGTGTATATGATATATAAAGTCCTACTGGCCTTAGGTAGGAAGCAGGGTACTAGTGCAGTCTGTAACTGATACTGGGATTTCTGAAGAGTCAGGACAGATTTAGAGATTCAGTAGGTCTCCAAATTCAAGGCAAGTTGAAGAAGGCAAGGTTTGGGGAGAGTGATATCACAAAAGCTTCAGTTCTTGGAAGGGACATTTCAGAGATCCTAGCATTTTTATAATTTTCTCTAGTTGAGGAATTGCAAAGTTGTAAATCAACTAGCTTTTAGTTGCAACACAAAGGACTCATGCATTCAGTTTATTTGTTTTAATTATTGGATGGTCTTTAAAGCTTACATCATACATCTTTTAAAATTCCTTGAATTTCATACCTTTAGGATTACAATTAGCTGTTATTTTTTAAAATTAATTTTAAGTGCTTTCAGTTGCAAATAACAGAAAACTTAAAGGTGGCTTTATGTTAAGGATTTACTTTTTGGTAACTAACAACATGTAGCAAGCTGCAGATACTACTTTAATATCTCAAAAATGTCAGATTTTACGTCTTGCTTCCTGATCACAGTCTAGGCTCCTGTTCCTCATTCAAGGCCAGGGAAGGGAGAAAGGCCTGGAGTTGGTCACATCTTATTTTTCACTTCTTACTTGCAAAGTTAAAGCATTCCCAGCCACTCTTGGCAGAGTACTATTTTATTTTCATTGTTTAAAATATGTCACTTGTCTTATTCAACCAAAGCAATACTAGTCATGTTTCCTTTATTTTTTCTTTGAATTTTTACTTTATTTTGAAGAGTCCACTTCTATATGAGTACAGTATGTGACAGAAACACATACACTGAAGCCAGAGCTCAGGTACTTAGATAACCATGAAAGTTTAAGACATATAAACTTCTAGGAATTTTTTAAAGCACTTTGGACTTTATCAGAGTATGTATTCAGAGTCTGAATAATCTTATTTAGTGTGTAAGAATCAAAGAAACTCCAGTCAATATCAGAATTAGAACTGTGGTGCTCAGTGGGAGATTGAAAGGAAAATAGCAATTCTCTCTCTGGGATAAAAAGATGGTTATTTCTGAGAATAAGAGATTAAAGGAAAATAGAGGAATTAATGCTTGATATTGCTAATCTTCTCTGGGAGAGTAAAAAATCACCTACCAAGATTGCAGCAGGTTTGAAATAGAATTGATGATTAGAAATTGGTGAGGCATTTTAGGTGATTTATTATGAAGGGCCTTATAAAGACGACCAATAGAGGAACAAAAAACTGGAGCATGAATAGAGATTCACCTGAAATCAAGCCATCTGATACTGTTTACCCCTAATTAATTTCAGCCTTTTACCTTTCTCTAGTATCATTTTAGTGCACCTAAATTATAATACTAAATGTAAGAGTTCTCCCCTGCTAGGCAGAGTGAAATTATATGATGGGAAATATATTGGAACTGCTGATAATGGTAAAGTCCAGACTAGAGAATTGGAGAGTAAGGAGGTTGCAATAAATAACAGCTCTTTTCATATGCTGCTGACTATTGTATTTTAGGCTCTAAAGGCAGGGAATTACAGAGGATGATTTTACAATTTCAGAGAGCCTTATCCTTGGAAACCCCAACAGTTTATGCCTTTTTTCCTTCCTTTTATTTCTTCTTACCTTCTTTCCTCTCTCCCTTTGCTCTCCTCTCTCATCTCTCGATAAATATTTGTTGGTTGCCTAATTTTTGTCAGAAATGCTTTTATTTTTTGGATATATAAAACAAGACTCCTACTCAATGT
>NDGN011451357.1:0-14772 GCA_002564285.1 Tympanoctomys barrerae
TCACGGCGGGCAGGAGGCGGGGCGGGAGGGGCTGGCGCGGAGGGCTGCTGGCATCACGGCGGGATCCAACGGGAGAGGATCACACCCTTTCCCAGTCACACCCCTTCGGCCGCCCCACCCAGCAAGCAGCTATCAACTCGTCACTAGGGGGTACCCCAAGACCCAATCACTTTCCAAACTCATCCCTGGGGGACACCCCAGATCTTAACAATAGCTAATGGCAGCTGCTGTGTGAAATTTTCACCTTTTTGAAGGATACAGGTCCCAAGACACCATCTTGAGTGTGAACCTCCAAACCTGCCACACCCTGACTTCGGACTTCTGCCCTCCTGGACTATAAGCCACTGACTTCTGTGCTTTATACCGTATCCAGTCCCGGGCATCCTGTCATAGTGGATAAACAGATGCACACAATCACCATCACTACCAATAGTTTTAATGAAGCGCTCCTGGGGTGTCTCTTCGTATTTGGTGTCCTGGAAGCGTGGTCCTCCCTGGGGACCCCTGGCCTTCCTGGAGTGGACTGTGGGAACCTCCTAGAGACTGGAGGAGACACCCTGCCTAACATCTAAGCAGCCCTCCAGCATGGTGCGTTCCCATCTTCTTACCTGAGATACACAGGCGACTTCCTTGGGGAGCACAGGCTTGCTGCCCTGGTTCTATCGAGAGGGTCTAAAGCCTGCAGGTGTGCAGTAGGAAAGCTCTCCTGGCCCCCACATTCCAACGTGGCTCCCCAGAGGAAAAGCCTCCCATCATAGCCAGAGTTTTTCAACTGAAATTGAAAAGGTCTTTCCACCTTATGTGTCCTTGCGCAGCAGTCTGGAGTGAGGGGTCTCTTCCCTCTGAGAAGCAGACATCCAGGGGGGAGGAGAATGCAGCTGTGCACACAGGCCTGTACTCGCAGGGCCTGGGCGGCTGGCACAGGAGGACTCGAGCCCCACCTAGGGTACGCGTGAGCCCTGTCTCAAGGCAACCAAAACAAACAAATGAATTGATGTACAAGAGATTTACAGAGGAAACACTGTGAGGACCAAAAGATAGGTGGGGGCAGGGCTCAGTAAGTGCCGTCCTGGACTTCGCTGGAAGCGAGAAAGTCCCAAAGGCAGTGGAGAGCCTGAGCCCGCGCCCCCAGCAGAGCACAGCCTGTCTGTGCCTCGGCCCCGACCTCTGGTGACTCAGGATCACCAGGGCCAGCGGGCAGCCTGAGAGATAAGGACCTAGGGTCCTGGCCACAGCATCCTTTGTTCCAGGAGACAGAAGCAGCTGCATTAAGCCCATGTCTCCATTAATTTTCTCTCCTTGCTAGAACAAAATACTTAATATACAAAATTAAGAAAAGAACAGTTTATTTGACTCACAGTTAGTGGAGTTTTCAGTCCATAATCAGCTGGCTGCAAGGAGAGGGCAGCAGTTTAGGGTGGCGGAAAACAACAAAACAGAAGAACAGGGAGGCCCAGCGTTGGGCAGAGAGGCATGCCTCTCTCCCGTGTACTGCCTTCAGGCCACCATAACCCTAGTAGTGGATCATGAATTAATCACAGACTCTAGAAGCCTGCTGCCCCAGTGACTGCAGACGCTTTGGGGCACAACTAGACACAAATCATAACAGCCCATCACTGTGATGTACTCTCCCTTGTCACAATGTCCCCGTCACCAGGGCAGAGGGGGAAGCTCCTGTGATTCTGGGTAAAGCTCCTGCTGCTGGACTGCTTCTGCATGCAGGGCTTCTCCAGCTAGGTCCCTTTCCATCTCACTGCTGGGCGTCAAGAGTCAGACTTGGGACCATTCTGGGGGTCGCTGTCGACTTTTATCTTCCCTGATTCCTCTCATCAATACTATTATTCCAAGTTATCAAAAATCCTTCCTGAAATATAGCAAGACATAATTACTGTAACCTAGTCTGACACCATTTGGAACTAAATACAATAGTCTCTCTCTCTCTCTCTCTCTCTACTGAGGACAGAATGCTAGGTCTATTTACATTTGGAGACAGGGTCTCACTAATTTACTAATTTGTTAAATTGCCCAGGCTGGGCTGGAACTTCTGACCTTTCTGCTTCAGCCTCCCTACGTGTACGTTACAGGCCTGTGCCAGTGCCTGGCTTTCAGTTTCTTGTTATGATAACTTGATACACGGGTGAAATGCATTCACTTGAAACCAACACAATCTATTGAAAACAATTTGAAGAATTCATCATTTTTAACTTTTCTAATGGCCATGCATAAAAACTAAAAAGGTCAGATGAAGTTAGAACAAGTCATGTGTGGGGCAGTTTCGGACACAAATATATACATATATATATTATGGATTTAGTACAGGGGATACAGGATCTACAGGGTCTCACTACATAGATCAGACTTGTAGTGAGCCTCCTGTTTTCAGCCTCCCACGCGCTGGGATTACAGGTGCACCACCATGCCCAGTCTCAATCGCTATCTTAGTAAGCCCCGAGGATGGGGCCAGCACAGCAGGCCAGGGAAACCCCAGCTACTGCACTCTGCCCAAGCAGGCGCTTTCATCTGCTGAGTTATCAGGCCGGCCTGACACAAATATTCTTAAGGATGGTGAGTTATCCCAACGAGAGGTAATGACCATTAAACCATAAAATTTCTGGGGGTTTTCTCTTCTCTTCTCCTTTCCTAGATCATGCCTTACTCCAAGAAGCAATGCAAGATGGCTGTGTTCAGCCATTAGAAGGCATTTAGCTCATTCCACATGCACAGCACTAAACTCACTTGGAAATCGGTGCACTGCGACATTAAATCAGAGCATAAAGTGTTAGAGTTAGGGTTAGGCTGTCCTTGCCTTGGAACTGACTCTGCAACTCTACATCTTTGGGCAAAGAAAATTTGCTTTGTTCAATTTTGAACTGTGGCTGGGGAGATGGCTCAATAGAATAAGCCTTTCCCTGGAAGGGGAAGGGCCTGAGTTCAATCCCCGGTTCCTCCAAAAAAAAAAAAAGAAAAGAAAAAAGAAATTGAACTGGGACTAGAAGACCAAAAGTACAGACTTCTGGGAGTTAAGAGTTACATTTTTAGGTAAATCCTTTAAAACTGCAAAAGTCTCCATTTTTACATCTGTTACACAGCAGAGAGGAAGGCAGACAGAGGCTCTCATAAGAGCCACAGAGGTCAACAGTGCTGCAAGGGGCCGAGGGGAAGCGCTCAGCAAATGGTAGCCACCGTGTCGCTATGCACGATGGCGACTGCACCTACGTCTTTCCTAACTTCTAAGCAAAACCTCATTTCTCCATCCACTGTGAGCATAGCTACATCACACTCGCATGAGAGGGGTGGGCACTTTGCACGTGGAGGCCACAAGTCCCTTCCTGTTACAGCTCTGATGTCACAGACCTCTCAGGCAGCTGCTGTGTCCACTGCCTTTGTGGGCTGACAGCAGCCCCGTGAGCTGTCGCTAGATCCCGCTCTTCACCACAGAGGCACAGGAAGGCGCCCCGGGCGTTGTTTTTATCTCTACCTTGGTTTCCTTTGTAGTACTATGGACTTTATTTTTTGTACTTATTCTGAGCACATCCACAGCTTCAACTGGCTGCGCTACAGGAGAAGTTAAGACTCACTCTGCCTTAGCCATCTGTTTGGACCCCAGCCCTCCTGGGCTGTGTGGACAGAAGCCATGATGGCCCTGGCCACGCAGCTGGCATCCTGAACAACCGACGCCATTCAATCCCTCACCCTGTCTGTGTCCAGCCCCCGCCCATGTCCACCCCGACCCGCGTCCACCTCCTGAACCCCATGTCCAAGGCTGTCCCGCGTGTCCATTGCCCTCTGTGACCAGCACCTGTCCCGCGTGTACGCCCCATCCCGTGTCCACCCCGAGTCCAGTTTCTGCCCCTTTGTCCAAGGCCAATCCCCCATGTCCAGCCCGTCATCTGTGGCCAACCTCGTGTCCACCTTTTTTCCCGTGGGGCTGCTAAAAGCAGAAACCGCTTGGCCCGAGGATCAATGGACAGCGTCCCCATCCCTGCTCGCCCGGAGGGCGGGGCCGACGCAGCGGGGCGGGGCGAAGGGCGGGGAAGGGAGGGGCTCCGGGCGGGGCTCCCGGCGGGCGCTGCGCGTGTCACGTGACGCCACGCCGGGTACAAAAGCGACGCGGCCATCTTGGGAGAGCAGCCGCAGCGCCGCCTCCCGCCGCGTTGTTCCCGACTGCAGCCTCCGCCTGCCTCGGCTGCTGCTGCCCGCGCCCGCCGCCCGGCCTCCGCAGCCTCCGCCGCCTTCCTCCGCCTCCTCCCGTCCTCTCGCCGCCGCGGCCTCCTTTCGCACGTCCGGGCGGGCCCCGCAGGAATTCGTCCCCACCGGCCTCACACTAGTGTCGCATGTCCACTATCCAGAACCTCCAATCCTTCGGTGAGTGCCGCCCGCCGGGAAGATGGCGCCGCGACCCCCGCCGGCCCGGCCCGGGGGCGCGGAGGACAGGCCACCTGGGGGCCCAAGGCGCCGGTGCGGGGTCGGGGCGTCGGGGCCGCGGGCGGGGGCCGCGGGCGATCGGGGACGGGGACGGGGACGGGTCCTGGCCGCGGCCTCCCGCGTCGCGTGTGCCTTCCATTTGTTTGTGTCTCCGCAGGCGCGGGGACACCGTCGCGAGCGGTCGTGTCCGCGCCCTTGTCGCCGTGCTCCCGGGATGACGCACGCTGTGACCGCGGCGACAGAGTGGGCCCGGCGTCGTCCTCCTGGAGCCATCGCCGGTCCCGCTGCGCTGCCGCCCGGGATCCCCATCCCCGAGCCGAGCCTCAGCTCCGTGTTTTGTTCCCTCGCAGACCCCTTTGCTGATGCCACTAAGGGTGACGACTTACTCCCGGCAGGGACTGAGGACTACATCCATATAAGGATCCAGCAGCGCAACGGCAGGAAGACGCTCACCACGGTCCAGGGCATCGCCGATGACTATGACAAGAAGAAGCTGGTGAAGGCCTTCAAAAAGGTGCAGGCTGCACAGACAGGGATGCCGGCCAGCAGCCGGCGGAGGACCGCAGGGCCCAGCCCTGCCCCAGAAAGAGGATGGATAAGGGGGAGGGATCGGTGCAGTGGGCCCGGGTCCATCCGCAGCCCTGAAGGCAGACGCAGGCAGCAGAGTCCCGTGGACCTGCCTTGCAGCCCTCTGGAGGGTGTCAGGGTGGCTGAAAATGATGGGCCCAGAGAGCCTAGAAATGAGGCTGTGCTCCCAGGGTGGTCTCCCATCATAGAATAAAGCGTTTATTCTTGATGTCTCACATAAAATTAAATTTCTTTATGTGACCTGCTCATTCATTTATAAATTAATTTGGAAGGGTTGCAGATTTTAGGAGACCGCAATCTGTTTCTAGAAGATAATAAACTTACTAGAACAGTGATTTTGTTCTCACGGTGAAATAAAAGCTTATAAATAGAAAATCACTGTATTGACTAAGTCGTGTTTGTAAATGTCTTTCCCCAGAAATTTGCCTGTAATGGTACTGTGATTGAGCATCCTGAGTACGGCGAGGTTATTCAGCTTCAAGGTGACCAAAGAAAGAACATTTGCCAGTTTCTTTTGGAGGTGAGTGGTTGCCTTATGCAAATCATGAAATTACTTCTAAAAATAAATGCTGCAGGAGTTATTTCCTACTTTATAAAAGTCACGTCAGTAAAGTACAGACTTGAGGCTCATCTTGAAGGCAGTCGACTTCATTCCCGAGTGTGAGCAGTGTCTCCCACCGCGTGGGGCACCTGCAGGGTGAGGTGGGGTGCTGCCAACATCCAGGGCTCAGTGCTGCGCCAGCTGCCAGCTGCCAGCCGATGTTCTGGCAGCTGCCCTTGGCATTCTCTAGAGATGAATACGATGCCTCAGGGTGCTCTCTTGTTCTACAGGTTGGCATCGTCAAGGAGGAGCAGCTTAAGGTGCATGGATTCTAAAGTGAGCCTCCGCAGATGCAGAATGTCCTGAGTGAGTGTCCTCTAGACCCAGCTTGGCTGCCTTGTGAAATGATTCCCTGCAGTGAGCGGACTTTTCGTTTATTCAGTCATCCAAACTTCCACTGCCACCAGCATGACAGGAAGCGTGGGACGTGCAGGCTGGAGACACATAAGGAAACCGCAGTCAGATGGTAATGAGGCCCTGGGTTCATCTTAACATGTTTCCAATGGAAAATACTTTGTTTTGAGTGTTTGTTTGTTTTCAGTTGACTAAATGTTTTTTGTTGTATTAAACCTTGTATGTTGCAGCTTAACAATAAAAAAGTGAATTCTTTATGAGCGGTGATGCTCCCAGATCTAAGCAAAACAAGGCACCCTTGCTTTGTGTTTCGAAGTTGGACCTGGCACTGTGCTTCAGTGCTGTCTCACCCCGAGATGCAGGGAAGTTTTGTTACGCATAGTGTGTTTTGCATTTACTGATTTCTAAATACTAAAGCAGGACCGTGAACTGCAGAGCCCCTACCTGCAGGCCTACTGAAGGGTGCCACAAATCTTTGTCAGGAAATGATGTACAAGTTGAAACTCTTAGCAGAGTTCCCTTTTGTGTGTTGTCGGTCTTCACTGGCCTGCTCTCCCTAAGTGCCAGGTACTGTCACAGCCAGGACCCAAAGAACATATGGCCCAGGTGCGGTCCAGCAAGTGTTGCGTGGTGGTTGGCAGTTCCAGTGTAGAGGCTCGGGCCTCGGGCCCCCGGAGTGCTTAGGAAGGCGTCGGCGGGGAAAGCTGCACCTCGCCATAGCTCTGGGCGCTCACCAGTGGAAGCGAGAGCTGCAGCTGACCTCCCGGCCGTGGGGATGAGATTCTGTCGCAGCTCAGCCTCCAGGTCCAGAGCTCTGCATCCCGGGGGTGGGGGGCGGGGAGCAGCGGGTGTTACCTCACACTCCGCAGTTGTGGTGTGGAGAGCAGTCTAGGATGCTGCCAGCTCCCAGCAAGGCTTGCGTCTGACGTGATGATTGAGTGTGAGGTCAGCCTTCCCAGGTTCACCTCCCAGAGGAGCTCAGCCAAGGGCTTCCTTACCTGGTCACCCCATTCTGCCCCATGAGCGGTGAGACTCCGGGTCCTAGTGCCAGATGATTGTGTAAACTCACTTCTAGAAAGTTAAAATTTTTCTTGGATTTCCTGAGACAGGGCCTCACTGTGTAATCCAGACTGGCCTCAGAGTCAACAATGCTGCCTCAGCCTCCCAAGTGCCGGGATTACAGGAGCGCACTGCCGTACCCAGTTGGCCTTGGCAGGTTGTAGTAGGACACGGGGGTTTGGCAGTATTCGCTGGCTGGCTGAGAAACCATCAACTTGTCTGTTGATGACAGCCCATAAAACTCCTGTCCCTCGTTGAGTATGTGGAGATGGACGTGCGGGCAAGTGACAGCCACGTTGCAGTACTGCTCCATAGGGTCCTAGCTGGGGACGAGCTGGTGCCAGGACAGGGAGCCCTTGCCCAAAGCCGGCGAGGAGGCCTGAGCAGACCTGCCCTGGGAGTTCTGGGGAGAGGGCAGCCCCTCAGCGGGGAGCCCCATGCTGCTTGGACCTGTACTGTGGGGCAGCCAGGTCCCTAGCAGAGCAGGCAGTGGGAAGAGCACCGCACGCCTGTGGGGCACGAGGCTCTCCTGGGTGGACCCGGCACCATCGTCCTCAGCTGGAAAAGCCAAGCAGGAGCCTCCGACGTGGGCAGAGCTGACCGCTGTCACCGTCTTAGCAGTGAGAGGCCGGTGCAAGTGACCAGGCAAGGAAGGTGCTGCTGGGTGGCTGGCGGCCAGCTGGTCCTCATCCCTCTGGTAGGAAGGTTGCAGCCTACAGTTTCTTTAGTAGTTTATACAGAATAAAAAGCAGAGGTTGAGTCTGTCCCCAGGCTTCTGGACTTGGCAGAGATGAAAGCTCCCTCTGCCCTCATCTCTGGCCACAGAGTCCAAGTACACAGCTGCCCTTCTGACGCAAGCAACTGCAGCCCCCACAGCGTGTGGCACTGGTCTCGGACGGGCAGCCCTGTCCTGCTAGCGGTCACAGCCAGAGCAGCTGGAGGCGGGCTGGTGGGTTCGCGCTGCAGGAGGTGCTACACAGCACGCACGCCTTGGCTTGCTGGGCCCAAGGCCATGAGCAGGGCAAGGTGCTTCTCCAGGTTCCAGGGCCTGGAAAGGCAGCTGGAGTTGGGAGCAAAGCCGCGTGGCAGCCTCCTGGGCTGCAGTCAGCCCACCACCGAGCTGTAGAAGTGCAGCTGCACTCCTCCCTCCAGGAAAGGACAAGGGGCACCAGCTGGCCCGGCACGCTCTCCCGCACAGGCGGACACCCACAGGCATTCTGTCCTACCTGGCACTGTCATACCGAGCCCACCGGGACAGGGCCTGCTGCCGTGGTCTAAGCTCTGCTCCCTCCCAGACGCACGGTGCCCTGTCCCAGAGCCACCTGGCAGTGCACGCCCCCAGCTCACACTCAGAGCTGGGCACTGCTGATCCAGGGCACAGAGGCAGTCTGACGTCAAAAGCCAGAACCCTAGCCAATGGGCTTGGTGTGCTCTGGGAGGCTGAGGCAGGAGACGTAAGTGACTTAGCAATACCCCATCTTGAAACTAAATAGGCTGAAGACCTAGTGGGAATCCTAGGCCCAGTCCCCCGAAGCCAAGCTTCTCGGGAAACCCAAGTGACCGCAGACTCCATACAGCCCTTGGAGGGTTCCATCAGCGATCCAGAGGGAGCTAGCTTAACCCGTGTCCCCACCCCCAGCCGCTGGGGAGACAGCAGCCTGGGAGGTGAAGAGGAGCCGGGGAGGCAGAAAGGGCTCATCCGCGCCCATCACGCTGCCTGGAGCCTTTGGTGCCACTGACGTGTTCACAGCTTGGAAAACCTTAGCCCAAAGTCCAGAGGAAGGCGCAGCTTTGGGCACAGTCACCCCCCAGGTGTGGGCGGCAGGGAGGGAGGCCTAGGGGAGGAGGGGACAGACACGGGCCTTCGCCGCCCCCTTGTGGCCACTTCAAGCAGTTTGGGTTGTGTGTGTGTGTGTGTGTGTGTGTGTGTGTGTGTGTTGAGGCAGCGTCTCCCCGTGCAATTCTGGCTGGTCTTGAACTCACTATGTAGCCCAGGCTGACTCAAACTCAGGGACCTTCCTGCCTCAGCCTCCTGGGTGCTGGGATTATAGGCATGTGCACCCCCAGCATGGTTAGGTTGTTGACAGGTGTGATTTCACCACACCTCAGTGTTTTCCAGGCCTGGAGTTAGCCAATCCCTTGCGACCGCAGCCCACAACAACCAGCTGCAATTTGCTGTCCTTGAGAGAGGCCAGTTTCCAGGGACTTGCCCTACTAGAGCATAGAGCCGCTGTCCACAGGGTGGTATCCCAAGGAAGTTATTGTAATGTAAAGAGTCTCCTGCTGTGCCCCTGGAGAGGGGGTGGTCGAGCTGGACAGCAACCAGTGCTGCCAACTGTCGCGGTCGGGAACACTTCTGGGGCTTGTACACGCAGCTGGAGTTGAGTGCTGCCACCGAACCCTCTGTCCCCGGCCAGTATGCAGGGTAACACGCCTTCATGTGACCAGGATCCGGGTGCTGCAGCCTCCCCCGGAGTGGTTTCCAGGTTCTCTCTGTCCTGAAGAAAGAACTGATCAAGACAAGCGCAAATGGTAGTGAAGTTTTACATTTATTAAAGGTAGAAAAAGAAACAGGCTCTGCAGAGCAAATCTGGGCCCGTCAAAGTAGGGAAAGAAGCGCTTCCGACAGCGTGCAAGCGGCCAGAAGGCTCAGGGCACGCCAAGCCTTCAGACACCTCCCCTCAGGCTGGCATCCTAAGGAAAGCCGCTCAGGTTCTCGGGAGGATCAGGTGCCAAGCTTCAGGCAGTGCTCTGCAGGGTCCCGGGACTTCCCTTAATGGCCTCGCTCCCTCCTCCAGCCTGCTTTTTCACACCCTAATTTCCTGCCTCTCTTGGGCTTGAACGCGATTGCATACTGCAGTGGGGGAATGTACAGCTTGCGTGCCGTGGCTGGCTGGCTGCTTGTGTCAAGGAAAGCTCTGCGGGGTCTGCATCCCTGACCTAAGAGGGTCATCCGGAGGCTTTGGTCTGGGAGTAATGACTGCGTTCCTGCACACCCTTTATGGGCACACAGCACCTGGGGCTGCTCTACTGCAGCGCGCAGGACTGTTGGGGACGGTGCGCCCCGAAACCCAGCACTCTGGCCGGAGGGTCTGGGCTTTAGTGATTCAGTGGAAGAAGCCTGTCTCAAAGGGGTAGAGGTGGCTACCTCAGTGTGAGGGCCCTGGGTTCAGCCCCAGAACCAAAGGGTAGAGAAGAGCCCAGACGTGGCGCCGCACACTGTAGTCCCAGTACTTGGGAGGCTGAGGAGGAGGATCGCCACAAGTTCGAGGCTAGCCTGGGTTCCACAGTGAGTTCAAAGCCAGCCTGAACTGCACGGTGGGAGCCCACGTCCAAACAAAAGGGAGAAAGAGAACAGGAGAGGAGCAGAAAGCAGAGGCCCAGGGCTGCTCTGCATGCCCGGAGAAGCCAACACTCACTGCAGAGCCTGCTGTTCATGGCCCACAGACACCCCAAACCGAACCACACCTTGGGTTTTGGTCCCAGAGCCCTGGGTGGCATCTGGAGAGAGGAGCCCCTTGGTGTCTACAGGTTGTACTGCCCCAACTCATCACCGCCAGCCCCGATCGGCCAGGACTTAGCACAGCCGCTGAGCACTGCCCCACCCGGTGTGTTCTTCCTCCTTCAATCACAGACGCAGCGGGTTCCTCGCGATTGCCACAGGCAGCTGGCTGGGGGAGACTGCGGAGGTGAGCGGTGCTCACCTGGTGTGGCCGAGGCTGAGGCTGCGTCTGTGGTGGACAGGACAAGAGAGCTTGGCGGCTGCTGCACAGGCAGCGGCTCTGGCTCCTCCCACCTGCCTGGAGCTGGCTCCAGGAACTCTTGTCCAGAGCTTTGGGCCTTCCAGGCTCCAAAACTGTGCCTTGCGTGTCTCATGTTCTGCCTCTGGGTCCTTGGGCTTTCAGGCTAGCAGGCAGTCACTGTGGACTCTCCTGCCTCTAATCCTAGAAGCTATCAAGCCCCCACATAAGCAGAACTCTGACCAGTGCAGAGCTTGGTACCCAGAGTGGTCCTAGAGAACAGAGTACACTGTTGCATTTCCTGGCCGGCTGCATCTCTAGAGCTAACTCAGCGAGCTCTGAGGGCATCACGGCTGCCTGGTAACAGGACTTCAGCAAAGATGCCCATCTGACTTCAGCAAAGATGCCCACTGGGCCTGCACCCCCAAATCTCAGTAGAAGGCACCACCATCCGCATCTCTGGCCGAGCCTGAACATCGTCACCTTTGATTCATTTCCCCACTTCTGTGGAATCTGCCTGGGTCTCCTATTCCTCCTCACAGAAGACACTTGGCCTCCTTCCACCCCTCTAACTGCCCTGCCTGAGTCCTGCCACTGTCTCCATCACTGGCCTCACAGAGGCCAGGGGCTCAGTCTCGAAATCCTAGGGTACAGCGTCTTGGAGGCTTCCACTGGCCCCACTCCACCCCATCCACCGCCCACCGTGCTCGGACACCCCATCCTCAACCTCAGAGTGTGCCCCTCCACACTCACTCTGCCCAGTGGACTTCTGGAATATACCACAACACATCACAGAATTTCTTGTGTGATCGATGATCGTTGTTGGCAGTGTGCCTGCCTGAACTTTTCCAGTCATATGACTCCTCTACTAGCAAGAGAAAGAACTTACAACATAAACAGCCGGGCCTGGTGATGCACATCCCTAATCCCAACACTCCAGAGACTCAGTCAGGGGCATCACAAGTCTGAGGCCCACCTGGGCCACATAGTAAGCCCCTGACTCAAAATAAAAATGTGTATAAACTGTATCTTGAAAAAGATTTTTACAGGGCCGCCCAAATAGCTCAGCGGATTAAAGCGCCTGCAAGCAGGTGCAGGGGCCAGAGGTTCGATGCCAGGGGGCTGCTGTGCCTGCCCCATTGCAGGGGCACGCTGAGATGACAATTAAGACTGGGTGTGGTGGCGCACGCCTGTAATCCCAGCTCTTGGGAGGCTGTAAACAGGCAGATCGCTATGAGGCCAATCTAGTAGTGAGACCCTGAACACCTTGTAAACCCTTCCCTAAAATACAAAATAAAAAAGAAAGAAAAGAGAAAAAGATTTTTGCTTGCTTTTCTCGCTATCATCTCTAAATACAAGTCCTGTCAGGACAAAGTGATGCCTCCTTTTGCTGTACTAACAGTGACACCCATGGAAGTTTCTGGGCTGCCGGGCTCTGTTGCAAGGTCACGCTGCACAGGCACACACACAGATGAACACACGCACACACGTGCGCATGCACACACTCAGAGCAGGAGAACCCACTAGGGCCTTGATCCCACCCGAGACCACTGCTGACAGATGCCACGACTTCACATGTGTCTCACACGACAAGAAGCGCTGACTTACCTTTGCTCATTCATTTTAAAATTTTATGTGGGGGGGCAGCTCAGCCCACCAGGGGGCGGGGCCGGCTGGCATGTGGTGCTGGGGGATCGAACTGCGGTCCCTGTGCTTTAGGCACGCTTGTTCCAAGTAGGTGCTTTAGACCACTGAGCCATCTCGCCAGCCCCAGCTCATTCATTTTACCTATCAGAAAGCAGGAAAACCTGTCTCCACTCCCTTCACGCGGCGAGGTTCGGCGTACAGACGCCGAGTTGCTCAGAATCCAGGCTGGAACACAGCGACTGAGGCCAGAAAGGCCGCCCAACACGGAGATTTCCCGCCTCCGGATGGGACAGGGACAAACTCTCGTCGCAGCCCTGGTCCTCAGCGGCCCGCAGCCCGCGGTCTTCTCCCCCAAAGCCAGCTTCTTCGCCCTGGATGCGGGAGGACAGACACAAGCGCCCGCGGACCTCGTGCGGGGGCGGAGACAGAGCGCGCCGGCTAGACCACGCCCCAGAAAACCAACAGAGGGCCCCCCAGGACCCCAGGCGGGCACAAAGCTGAAGACGCAGGCGGCGCGGCTGCTCCTCCCGCCCGGCTTTTGGTTCGGCGCCGCCCGCAGCTCCTGGGCGTCGGCCCGCCGCGCACCCGGGCGGGCTCCGGAACTTCCGCGCCCAGCAGCTCACCGTGCAGCCCACGGCTCCCGCCGGCCTTGGCTCGGCCCTGTCCTCTGACGTCCACCCACCGGTCCTCATCGCCGCTCCAAGACCGGAACTGCCTCCTCGTCGCAGCCTGCGGACTTACCCGTGCAGACGCCGAGCGTTAGCGCGCCTGGCGGGCCGCGTCCGCGAGCGCCCGGTGCAGCGCCGCACCCGGGCAGCAGATGGCGCCGCCCGCCCGCCCGCCACCGGGCCCTCTTTCCCGCATTGTCAGCTTGGTTTCAGTTCGCTTTAGAGAGGAGGCAGAGGGAGGCCAGTTTCTCGGATACTGGCTGACTCCTCGGGTGCTGTATAACTCCTGAGAAGAACAGGCTGGTGGGAGTACACAGACGTCTCTGGCGACCTCGCAGAGCCAGGTGGCCCGTGTGAGCGGACAGGCCGGCTGATATGACCACAGATGCACAGAAGCCAGCTCTGCTCCGTCCTCTCTGTGGGCCAGCTGTCCTGCAGGCCGGTGGAGCCGCCGCCTCTGCCCGCACCCCCGCACTCCCGCACCCCTGCACCCCTGCACCCCACACCTCTGTACCTCTGCACCCCTGCACCCCTGCATGCTGTACCCCTGCGGAAGGCGCATCCACCTCTCTTCCTTTGCATAGGGCCGGGCCGGGAAGCCCAGGACGCAGCCCAGGCAGAGCTGCCCCTCTAGGACAGGGTCTTGTCCCGCTCCGGGCACAGAGCAGGAGCCAGGGCGGGGACTTGCCCAGGTGGCTGGATGTCCAGCTGAGGCAGCCAAGCGGTCCACGCTGGAATCACCGGAAATTCTGCGCTAGGAGAACCTGGGGAAGGGACGCGTGGATAGCGCTATCTCAGAGCCGCGAGCACATACTGACTTCACGTTTGCTTCAGGATCAGCTTCATGGCTCTTAGCGGGCCCTGCAGGCCCTTTGTGCTTTGGGTCCAGGCCCTTCACTCTGGCGCCCGACACCACTGAAATGTCCTGGAAGTTTCCCGAGTCGCTCTGTCACTGACCTGCAATGTCTGGCACCAACCCCCGCGTGGTGGGCAGGACCTGACTCGGGCAGGCACGCTCCCTGGGCGTCTGGGTGCAGTGGGAGCTGCCGAGGACTCCAGCTGTCTTTGAGGCCTTCTCTGAGCACGGATCAGCGCGGCACTAGCCCGGTGATTCGAGCTGAGCGACAGAGTGTTTCCCAGGAGTCGGGGTAGGGGTCAGGATGGGGTGCATAGTTGTTCGTTATGGATGCAGGTGATTAGAATACCACAGACCGGCCTGTGAAATTCTGGTTGGGGTCTTAGGAGATGGAGGGGTCCGGGGAGACGAGTCTCGGACCCCAAATACCACTTCCCAAGGAGGGGGCAGAACTTCTTTTGCTCCACCGCAATCAAAGCAGCAGTCCTGGCCACCATAAGGCCAGTCTGTCCACAAGATGTCCCTCCACCTGCTGTCAAGGAGTGGGAAGCCATGCACCCGGGCTGACTGTACGCGACCAGAACCACCTCCATCTGCCACCGCTGAGTGCGCAGGGGACGCACCACGTCCACGTCAGAGCCTAGAGCAGCGAGCGAGCCGGATCTCCATGCTGTGGGCCATCAGGCCCATGGTGATCTGGGCTTGGGCCAGCATCCTGTGGAGGACACCGGATAAATCGCCAGAGGAAAAGGATTCCATGACCATCCAATCTGAGCCTCCCACAGAGCCTCGATAGGCCGGCAGAAGCCAGGGCAGCCACGCAGGGACCCGTGC